>JAVYIG010005854.1:0-128682 GCA_035222895.1 Strongylocentrotus droebachiensis
AACATAAATACTGAACACGTAATATGATAAGAAATGACCAATGTTGCATTGCCAAATTCGATGTTTTGGGTTCCAGTGAAATTAAAAGTAGTTTTTGAAACTTTTTTTTTCCTGATAATGGATTAACGTGAGTGTTTAATTCTTTATTTCCAGGCGAAATAATCATTCAAATAAAAAACATGTAAACTTATGACATTTGGATCTCTAATTCTCATTTGATTGCTCATAAATGGAATGTCCCCCTCTAAGTTGAAGCAAATTATTCGGCTTGTTCACATTAACGCCACTGCTCAGGCACTATCGTGATTTAAATGTAGAATTAATGTTTATTTCCATCAATCTAGCACTACTTGAGGTGTGCACTGGAAACTTCGTGATGATATATATTATGTCTTCATAGGAAGATTGTATTATAGGATTTTGAAGTAAGTAGGCAAAAAGTCATGGATTTCATTGCATAAAAATACCTCGTTATCACAATAACTCAAGAATCACTAGAGGTATGATCGGGCTTCAAACCTGGTTGAAGGGGGGTAACACCAATGGGAAAGCGATCTGATAAATTGTTGAGGTAAGTAGGTAAAGGTCAAAGGTCATAGAGGTCAATTTTCTAAAAGACAGATTATAGGCTCATTGCTGCGATATTCTGAAAAACCCACCTTGAACTATGAACTTTTTAGGGCGTCCAGCTCTCATTGTGATATTCCAAGAAGAATAATTGATGCCATGATTTTAACTGAATTTAGGGCGTAGGCATATCGGAAAATACAGTCCTATGACTTTTGTTTTAAATATATATTGTTTTGTTTATGTTTTAAGGTCACCATATGAGACCGCGATAACAACAAAGTAGGCCTCACTACTTGAACGTTAAATTAGTTGATAAGGAATCGTCAAATTCAAGCCCATATATCCCCCCCCCCCCCCTTTAGAACTATCTATCTGGTTGGCTTTGCATAGGTTATTGGAAGTGCTCCTCTTTTGATGAGTTTGGGTATATGACCTCCCTCCCTGGAAAGACGGAGTTCATTTCTAATATTCTCTAATACTGATTATGTATGACATATCGCTTTCAGTATCCATTCTATTGAAGTGTCGGACATGTGAGATAAACAAATACCTTCTCGTCCTCCTCCCCCGCACACACAACCACACACATAAACACGCCCATCCGCCCACACACTCACAAACACGAAATGTGTACACATAAATATTGAAATCTCTCTCCCCTTTTCTCTCTCTCTCTCTCTCTCCCTCTCTCCCTCCTTCACTCCCTCCCACTTTCTTCCCACCCATTTCTTTCTCCCCACCCCCTTATTGCCCTCTCTCTTTCTATCTCTCTCTCTATTCTCTCTCTATTCTTTCTCTGTCTCCTCTCTCTTTTTTTCTCTCTCTCTTTCTGTCAGCTTGTTTCCCTTCACCTAATATGACCACTAGATTAAAATATCTTTTCTGTAAATTTTTACCCAAAAACCCTCTCTCTCTAAATGTTTCATAACTTTCTCGACCATACATTTGCGAAAATGAGTAATTTAGATTAGATTTATTGATTTCCTTCATATTTTTCATCATTTTTTGGACATTTATATATTCACGTGCATTTATGTGCCACATCATAGATTTGAGTTCCATACAACTTTACCTCCCAATTTAGTCCATGAAAATATACAGAGAAATAAAAGAAAACTAAATCAAGTTAGCCTCGTTTTAACACCTTTTGAAAAAGAGCATGTAGATTTCGAACTTAAATAAGGAAAGAGTTCAACTTTATCTGGTCCAGTGTGTCGAAAAGTAGCAAGAGCAACTACGGTAGGATGGTATTTGTCAGTTTGGTCTAGTGAGATAAGGGTGTAAATCTTCACTTAAATTGAACAATTAAACAAAGTATGAAGGTAGTCGACCAATTTGTAAGCGGATCGAACACAAAAGTGCAATTTGTAGAATATTGATATCATAGACTTGTAATGCTTTTTGTTTTGAAAGTAATGGATTAGAGTGGTCACGGTTTTAAACAAAAATTAAAGCAGAAGTAAAATGGAATCTAATACTCTTGGAATTTGATAAAACAATAATATGAAATATATGGCAGAATTAAGTATTTCATACGAAATTAACAAAATATTCAATGGGGCATAAAGTTTCAATTTACAGAGTGATTTCAAAATTGCGTGAAATTATGTAAGAGATATACTTCCACTGGGTATCCCATCTCAGATTATCATTTAAGGTATTGCAATGTTGTTGAGGGTTTTAAGATCTGAGTAGAAACTAAATACATTGGTGTCATCATCGATTAATATAAAAGTGTAATGCAGTAGGTGAATAACAAATATCATATAACAACATGTCAAGTGTTAAGCCGTGTGGTACTCCATATTATATTGACGATCATTTTGATTCAGTTAAATCATAATACAGGTATTGCTTTCTATTCGTCAAATATATTTTAATCGACTGTATTACAACACAACTCAGTCCATAATATTCCAACGTACGTATTATTCAACGTCAAGAATGGGAAATGCATCGCTCAAATCAATGTATACGATTAACACTCTATCAAATGCTTGCAAGAATGCTCGTTCAGTTTATTGGGATTTTCTTAATACCACAATTGAAAACTTAAGTGCAAAAATCCGAGGCTTTTTTTTCCTCTTACTGTTTAAACAACTTTCGAGACTAGAACCTGGATCCCAACTGATTAGAAACAAGAAGCAATCGAAGTAAACCACAATGACACAAATCTAAGAACAGATCAATATAAAAATATAAAAATACGAAATCACAGAGCGTGCGAGTTTTGTGAGAAACACTTCGGATATAGTTTTGTGTTTTCCTAATTGTCCTTTACTGTCAAAAAAAATGTGAAAGTGTATTTTGGATTAAATAAAGGTATTATATCTTCGATGTTTCCTTCAAGATATGCGGCGTTCAACATAGTGGGACGATTTTTCCATTACGTACTACATGTATCGATATATAGGCTTATTTTGGTCTGAGGGGTGGAGGGGTAGGTTTGTTCCTTTAAATCATCATAAACAATTAAAAGAGAAATTCTTTTTAAAACGATAATGTACAGAGGCCATATAATAATGCAGAATTTAAGAAATAAGTCCCATAATTACCAAATACTTTAGGTTGGCATGTTTATGAAATACTGTCCCGGTGCCATATAGGTAAGAATATCCTTATATTTTATTAAGGTGCATATTCTGAAAAGCAAATGTACTTCTCACACCTTGATTAGGTTATTGTTGTTTCAACCAAAGTTACAACAAACCTACCGTACATTTATTATCAAAATATTTCTATATAACATGTGTTCACATATTAAACGCTAACTGATCAAAAATAGGCCTTGCTTTTAATTGAATGAAGAAAACAAATATATATTGTTTACTGGTTTCAGTAATAGGCATCTTCATCAAATCCTTACAGAAAACAAGATATCTACCATTCTCTGCCGAAACAAATTGTGTGCAATCAAAATATAACTAGCATATCAACATCCGACCCCCCCCCCCCCCCCCCGGCGTATAGAGACTGAAACTGTCCCCCTTCGAATACACTCAAATATTTCATCTCTTCTTTTTATCTGAAGTACTACTTAGGCGAGGCGTCAAAAATAAATATACCAGCCGGCGGCAGCTAACTGCACTTATGCGTCTTGGCTGCATTTTTTTAATTAGCTGAGCCGGCTACCGCTGGCGGTAGGAAATGGTATCCAAAAGCATGCGCCGGCTGCCGCCTTTCGAATGGAAACCGAGCCTCGGAAAAAGCTAGAAAACATGAGCTCAGCCTGGCTGCCGCCGGCAGGAGGACAGTGATATGCCGCCAAACTCCAGCCTCTCGCATGGAAGCCGAGCCTCTTCTCAATGAGGTCGTCTGGGCCTAATTGAAACAGCCACCCCGCGGCCTGGCTCACCGCCACATCCTGCCAATCGATATCTTCATAAAGCAGAATCTAATTTGTCAGAGCAAAAGAAACAGCGCCATCTTATGATCACTGATAAATAACTCGAAAAAACAGTATAGCCTTGCGAAAATAATCTTTTCAGATTGGACAGCCTTATAAACCCCAAAACAACAATAACAACTTGTCACTAGAGACAAATATGTGGTCATTCTTTTCTGATATGCCTTTTTCAATAAAGAGACCAGTCGTACCGTGGATATAATTATGTGGGCTCACTTTATGTAGATGCATCCTGCCTGTAAACGGATTGGATGCCTTGTATTTTCATATTCAAAACAAATAATTTTGGTAACAACATAAGATTTGCTATTTTAAATTATTGGCTCGCCTATTGTTTATAATACCCAATTCATATATTTGTATTTATTTTTGTTATGCTTCAATGATATAAATCCTATTATATACCTTACTTTAAGAATCATTCCTAATCCTGCCACCTGATTGGTTGAAAGTGAAGTCGTGATTTTAACTATGCCCGCCAAAATAATCTGTTTTTAAATATGCCTGCCAAAATGTTATCTTTGTCAAGTCGAGGTGAGGGAGATAATATTATCTTTGTCAAGTCGAGGCGAGACAGATAATATTTATATTATATTATAATATGCCACCGTCATGTTCTGATGAGTTACGTTTGAAAGATAGAGTTCAGTCTAGAAATCAGGGGTACTTTGTTTTTCGAAGAATTTAGAAAATATAAATCTAACGTACATCTCTATCAGTTATTTGGGGACTGAATAGATAATAAAAACAAACATGTCAACGGCAAGCAAGACAATGAAGCATATATTGTCATATAGCTTTTTATTAAATGAATTTTCTGTAGATATATTGAGTAAAAAGGTCGATAATAGAAAAGGGTAGAAGGTATAAACAGTTTTACCGTCCTCTTCCTTTTTCTCCTCTCTTTTTTTTTTTTGGGGGGGGACCTTATTGTGACACTGGCAGGTCACGTATTGGAATGGGGTTCAGGGGCGGAGCCCCCGGGAGCTCAGGGATTTTAGGCGTTTAATTACGGTCAGATAAACATTCGGGGGCCCGCTTTAGGGCCTTTGGTTTGGTCCAGAAGGCAGAGCCGCCGGAAGCTCAGGGGTTTAAGGCGTTTTTATTACGGTCAGGTGAGTATTTTTTGATACCATATTATTTTGTGACACTGGCAGGACACTCTTTGACTTGAGGTCTAGGGGACGGAGCCCCCAAGAATTTCAGGGGTTTTAGGCGTTAAATTACCGTCAAATGACCATCATTTAGCAACATTTGTAAGTCACCGTAAGGTTATGGAATTAGAAATAAACCACGTTTGAATTTTGCCTCCCCCGATCCACAACTTGTTGGCTTCTTTTCTTTTCTTCTTTTCCCCTTTTCTTTATCTCCTCTTTTCCTTTTTTCGTTCCAATTCCTTCTTTCGCTCTTAATTTTTTGTTGGATTGGAGTTGGGTTGGGAAGGGTTGAGGAGGCAACAGCCTGAGAGGCAAGGCCCTCGATCTCCTTACCCCCTTTTCTTTGCTTCTTCCTCTTCTTTGACCCATGTATTGTTCGTGAAATCCATGCAATACTGTTTAATGCGCCCACAGGCTTTGCAGGGTTGGCGCATAGAGT
This sequence comes from Strongylocentrotus droebachiensis, assembly GCA_035222895.1. NCBI lineage: Eukaryota > Metazoa > Echinodermata > Echinoidea > Camarodonta > Strongylocentrotidae > Strongylocentrotus > Strongylocentrotus droebachiensis. Next base: position 5,573 of record JAVYIG010005854.1, read on the forward strand.
CCCTTTTATATACCAAGAGTTTTGACACGAAGCGTCCGTTTTGTTGCGTTTTCTTGGAAACAGTTATGGCGTTTGAATTATACTTTGGACATGCTTGGAGTCATCAGTTGATTGGGTGAAACAAGCCCCTTGCGTGCGGCAGGGGAAAATAAGGTTTGCCATTAATGGGGTGCGACCCATGCCCCCGACGTGCCGGGCAGCATGCTGAGACATTTTAGTCGTCATGCTTTACTCAATATATTTACAGAACATTCATCAACCATTGAACATCCGACAACCCCCCCCCCCCCCCCCTTCACACACATAGCCTATGCCATGCCGACACTTTGGGTAATTCAAGTTAGGCAGCCTTAACCCGCGCCACAACAATAGAATCTGGCAAGCCGGACAAAAGCGATCAAACTAGTGTTGAATGAGCGCGCGAATAGTAAAAAGCTACTAGTATAATTATGACAACAGATGCTTAGTTGATGAGCTCGCCATTGACTTGTTTGTTATTATTTGTATATATTAACTCTTTTCCCGCTTCGTTCGACTAGCAGAACATACAGCGGGCTGCCAACTTCGACTCAAGTCACATTTCATTCACAATACACACGGAACGCATTTAATTCTATTGTACGCACACACACACAATAGTAACGCGTGCTTCGCATTGTATACACATCACACTTCATTGCACCGCTTTCGCAGACATTGTTTACATTGACATTTTCCGAGAAAAATTGAGTTTTTGAAACTGCTTTTGCAAATATTCTGATGAGCTAGGATGGCCCCTATTAGGAGGAGACGGGACTTCTTCACTTTTTTGTTGTTTTTTTTTGTTTACGTGTGCAGTAATACTTTCATACTGCGATAACATTTTGACAAGCAATGCATACAGTGAAAATGTTAGGTTTTTGTTATTCTTTGAATACATAACTGTCATGACTGTGTCAAGTTTAATTGACATAATGGTCCATTATCTAAGCTATGATAAATAATGATAATGCAGTTATTTTGTTATGTGTTCTGATTTGTATACATTCATGATGTAATTTTTTGGTATGCTTTCACCAGGAAGCTGAACTAAATGTTGGGGTTGTGTGGAATAACAATGTACAATTTGATCTGCAATAGATGAATGCCTTATTTTCGGGTTGTGTGGAATAACAATATAGTTACAATTTGATATGCAATATATGAATGCTTTATTTTCGGGTTGTGTGGAATAACAATATAGTTACAATTTGATTTGCAAATTTGATTGTCTTGTGTCGTTTATTATTTTCAAAAAAGTGACTGTTTTTTTTTTATGGGAGTTCTTATTCAACACTTTTTAGAGTGTGGTTGAGTTGTGGGATGAGATGAGATGCATGTAGAGAAGTTGAGTGACTAACAAGGAAAGTGTGGATGATAGAGAATTAAATAGAGTGAAAGCGTTTTGTAGCATTGAGGGAATAATTCAACATAAAGTACCCTAGCTCTCTCTCTCTTCGCCTGTCTCTATTTCTCTATACCTGACTTTCTCTGTCGCCGTCCCTTTTCCTTCTATCTCTCTCTTTCTATCTATCCTCCTCTCTGTCTGCCTGTCTCTTTCGCAATCTGATTGTCTCTTTTCTCTCTCTCTCTCTCTCTCTCTCTCTCTCTCTCTCATTTCTCTCCCTATCTGCCTGTCTCTTTCTTCTTCCCCTCTCCCTGCCTATATCTTCTTTTCACTCTCACTTTCTCTATCTGCCGCTATCTCTCGCTCTCTCTCTCTCCTTGTTTCTTATTTCTCTCTGCCCCTCTGTATCTTCTCATCCTCACTTTCTCTTTCTGCCTTTCTTTCTCTGTCTGCCTATCTGTCTTTCTCTCTCCGTGTCTCTTCTTATTTATATCCCTATCTGCCTATCTCTTTCTTCTTCCCCTCCCCCTCTATCTCTATCTTATCACTCTCACTTTCTGTATCTGCTTATCTCTTTCTCTCTCTCTCTCTCTCTCTCTATCTCTCCCTGTCTCTTGTTATTTCTCTCCCTATCTGCCTGTCTCTTTCTTCCTCCCCTCTCTCTGCCTCTCTCTATCTTGTTCTCACTCTCATTATCTCAACCTGCCTCTGTCTTTCTCTGTCTGCCTATCTGTCTTTCTCTCTCCGTGTCTCTTCTTATTTATATCCCTATCTGCCTGTCTCTTTCTTCTTCCCCTCCCCCTCTATCTCTATCTTCTCACTCTCATTTTCTGTATCTGCTTATATCTCTTTCTTTCTCTCTCTCTCTCTCTATCTCTCCCTGTCTCTTCTTATTTCTTTCCCAATCTGCCTGTCTCTTCGTTCTTATTCTCTTTCTTTCTCTCTCCCTCTCTCTGTCTACCTCTTGTTATAATGAACATGTCAATATGAGACTACATATGTAGACGAATATATTTTATTCTTATTTATTATACATCAGCTTTCTACAATTCATAACTTAGTACATGTTTCAAGCATACATTATGTTCATGGCTTGCCTTATTAGTGTAGAAAATCAATAAGTTCTTCTATTCATTTCTTTCAATTCTAATAGCTTGCACAGCCTTGCAAGTAATAATAGAATGTTACACCATACCTACAGACACAATAAAGGTCATCAAAGTACAATCAAGAGACAGGAAGTCTATTCAAAAGTACCCAGGGTCAATTTCAATAGGAGATTAGTTCATTGTCGGCTTACTCTTTATTCAATCCTAAATTACCAGGCTCATTGTGACCTTCAACACATGAATTTGGTATGTAGTGAAAGCTCATGAATACATCTTTTCAATGAACTAACTCAGGACATAAACCTCCATAACAAAGTATTAGATATAAGATGTATAGAATACCCTTCTGAACGAAAACTTGGATACAAAATGTATAGTTGATAATCTCAAAATTTATGATAATATACATTACAAAAATGATACCATTGGCAAGACTATTAATTTCTATACAATATTGCTACACAAAGTTTTTCATTACAGTACACCAATCAAAAGTTATTGCGAGTTGAATAAGCATAGTCCATGCAGAACCCCTCCTAAGGTGGCACCCTAAAAACAATGTGGCACAGGGGGGATTGTGTACGTGGCGGGCAAAGAGTTAAGTCCCCAAATAACATATAAAGGTGTACGTTAGATATAGTATTTGATCGTGAATCCTAACTTTTCCTTTTATTATGTCTGTTTAACTTTATATTTTATATTCGTTTCCATGACGCGCCGCCCCACGAAAAAGCGTTGAGTCGCCGAGCGCGCGACTACGTAGTAAAAAGCTACTAGTATATGACAACAGATACTTCATTGTTGACATGTTGACATGTCGCCGTTGACATGTTTGTTATTAAGCCAAATAATAAAAATAACGTGTTTCTCGTCCAGACTTTAACACAAAACGGAGGAGGCATGCAGGGCATTACTTTTTACTATAGGATTTCCCGGCCAAATTCGCGTGTTTGTCATTCGAATTCATTTAGGTTGCATTTAAGTTAGCGCAGATCGGCTTTGTCATGCCAATTATCATTCAATTTTCCAGTATTTGTATTTAATTTAGGATTTTGGTCGAAGGGTTTCATAGATCTGTCATTCAATTTAGAAACTGCTCAAATAGCATTCAAATTAATATTCACTTGTCGAAGCGTATTTTTTATCGTTCAAATTAACTCCTGTCATTCGTATTCGTAATATTTGTATTCAAGTTAGGAATGTTAGGGGGAAGAATTGCAACAAATTTTTACAGTGTTTAAATAATGCAGTTAAAATGCATCATTTGCCATTGGGGTCTAAGCTGTTATTCCATTTATTTATTTTCAGGACAATGCAGATGGGTGTAGTCAGACATAGAGTAAAGAAGGGGCGAAATCAAGGGATAAGGCATTTCTGCACAGACATGTTCATATATACCCGGGAAAGGTGGGGGTACCCTCAGAGGCCCCTTTTTACTACAGACTCGGAATCTTACAAAAGTAATTCACATCGTCTCTTATACCCAGCACACCACTCTGTTTTTCTTAAAGAGTTTAATAGTTTACTTGCCCGCCAGCAGATCGATAACTAAAGACATGGCTAAATAATGAATCATGTTCAAATTGTTGACTCTAGTCCCTACCCCAGTCACAATATTGTACCCTTCTTCCATAATGAAATTATGATGAAATGATGATAAATTTATGATGAAACATAAGACAAACAACTTCCTTGCATGAACATTTACAAATATACCGAGACTGTCAGGTCCGTAGATGCAAGTCGTTTTTTTCTTCTTAACAATCAAACTTAAATGCTGATGAATATCAGATCAATCTAATAAGTATAAGTGTATAAATGCAAGAAAATTAAATAAGATGAAATACACATGAAAAAACAATCTTGAAAGAAAAAGAATGAGCTATAAAAAGTGTGTAATAACGGGAAATGTATATTGACCATCAATTTAAGTGCACAAAGTGCTAATTTGAATGCTACAAATGAATTTGAATGCTAGAAGTACATCGTCGCGTTGTCAGAAAATCGTGTTGAGCCAAATCGAATGACCAAATAGCGAAAGAAGCACATTGTTTATTAATTTGAATGAAACATACGTAGATTCTAACGAAAATTCCATAGATTTGAAAACTAGAAAAGGGAATATAAACCCGATATATAGCTGACTGCACTAAAACCGTCGAATTTGAACGCAAGACAAATTAATTCGAATGACAAACTCGCGAATTTGGCCGGGAAATCCTATATTTTTCAATTTTTTTCCAAGATGGCTGCCAATTGTTTATTATAGCTGGCCAAGCCCATTTATTCACAGATATTGTGCTAAGTGAGTATAGTGATGTAATGTATGACAAAATAAATGATTTGTATCACTTTAGAAGATATTTAAACAAAATATATATCACAGGCTTTTGTGTTGGGGGGGGGGCGTTCCGGAATAGTAAAACAAAAAAGGAAGCGGCGGCCAAAAAGGAGGCGAGAAACACTTCGTTTTTGTTATTTGGCCTCATTCATATCTATTTAGTCCCCAAATAACCGATAGAGGCGACCAAGTGCCCCTGATTTCTAGACTGAACTTTAAAACGCAACTCATCAGAACTTGAAAACATGACGGCGACATACATTAGGCCAAATAAAATAAAAATGTTTAGCGTCCTGCCTTTTCAAAAAATAGGAAGGAGGAGGCCTTTTTTCTTCTTTTTTTTTTCTTTTTCAAAATGGCCGCTTGGTACATTTTCCCTGCAGCCAAGATGGCTGAGGGGATTTTTTTAATTATAAAATCAGAAATAGATCCATTTTAAACATACTATGTCCCTTTTGCAGCCTACAACAAATTCTGTAAAACTTTGCAGGAATTATGAATATGTTATGTATGTCCTATCTGTGAAATTTAAACTTGAGCAATGTCCTAATATTCAAATTATGCAATGAAACCGGTTTACTTGCTTGACTTCACTGTCAGACACTATTGGGTGACTGACTGGCTGTTAATTGCCTTATGCTGTTGTTGTTACTTGTTCGTGTGGCGGTGCGTCATGGAAACAAATATAAAAAAATAAGTTAAACAGACATTTGTCTGAATATATACTGTATGAAAAGAAAATGAAAAGTTAGGATTCACTATCAAATACTCTATCTAACGTACACCTTTATCGGTTATTTGGGGACTGTATATAAATATAAATAATAAACAACAGGTCAACGGCGAGCTCAACAACTATAAGCATCTGTTGTCATATACTAGTAGCTTTTTACTATACGAAGTCGCGCGCTCGGTGACTCAACACTAGTTTGATCGCTTTTGTCCGGCTTGCCAGATTCTATTGTTCTGGCACGGATTAAGGCTGCCTAACTTGAATTACCCAAAGTATCGGCATGGCATAGGCTATGTGTGTGGAGGGAGGGGTGATACTTTTTTAATAATATTATATTTGTCTAATGTTTAATGTTTGATGAATGTTCTGTAAATATATTGAGTAAAGCATGACGTCGAAAATGTCTTAGCATGCTGCCCGACACGTCCAAGGCATAGGTCGCACGCCATTAATGGCATGCCTTAATTTTCCATGCCACACGCATCCGGACTTGTTTCACTCAATCAACTGATTACTTCATGCATGTCCAAATTATAATTCAAACGCCATATCTGTTTCCAACAAAACGCAACAAAACGGACGCTTCGTGTCGCAACTCTTTGTATATTAAAGGGTACTATATATGCCCCATCCCTGCAGGCCTATGGGTGCATTAAACAGTATTGCATGTATTTCACGAACAATACATGGGTCAAAGGTTCCCCTTTGGTCTTCGACACCCCCCCCCCCTCTCTCTCTCTCTCTCTCTCTCTTCCTCTCCCTTTCAAACGTGCCTTCCATCATATAGCAACGTTGCGTTCACATGTTATTCGCCGTATTAAAGTGATGGTGTTAGATATAGAGCGAAATAATTGAAAGTATATAACGAAAAATATTAAACTTGGAAAAAAGAAGAGAAAAATGACAGTGCTGATTAATTGAGGAGTTGCAAATTGATCTGAAACTTAGGTGGCGGAAAATATATACATTATTGACCGGGGGCGCAAAATTTGTCTTTTACTGAGATGGCGAAAAATTGATCTGAAACTTCGGGGCGGGGGGAGGGTCTCAAAATTGATCTGAAACTAAGGGGGGCGGCATTTTTATATTCGATTGAGGTAGCGCAAAATTTATCTTAACCTTCGGGGGCGCAACATCTATCTTAGACTAAAGAGGGGGCGCACAATTGATCTGAAACTAAGGTGGGCGCAAAATGGATCTTTCATTGAGGGGGTGCAAAATTGAGTCTGAAACCTTTGGGGCAGGAATTTATATTTTATTGAGGCGGCGCCAAATTGATCTGAAACTAAGGGGGTAGGACGTTTATATTTTAAGGGGGCGCAAAATTGGTCTGAAACTAAGGGGGCGCAAATTTGATCTGAAACTTAGGGTGCAGAAATTTATATTTTATTGAAGTGCCGCAACTTGTTCTGAAACTTAGGGGCGAAAATTTATATTTTATTGAAGGGCCCGCGCCACATTGATCTGAAACTTGGGGGGTGGGGGGGGGGGTAGGACGTTAATATGTTATTGAGGGGGTGCAAAAATTGAACTGAAAATAAGGGGCGCAAATTTGATCTGAAACTTAGGGTGCAGAAATTTATATTTTATTGAGGTGCCGCAAATTGTTCTGAAACTTAGGGGGCGCAAAATGTATAGTTTAGGTTGATCATGTACGTATTGGTGTGTACTACAAGGTTTTGGAATTAGCCAAGCCTTGGTTATAAAGTAACAAATACCGTACATAGAAAGATGTAGCCTATATGCATTAAACAGTATTGCATGCATTTCACGAACAATACATGGGTCAAAGGTTTCCCTTTGGTCTTCGACACCCCCTCCCCCCCCCCCCCCCCTCTCTCTCCCTCTCTCTCTTCATCTCCCTTCCAAACGTGCCTTCCATCATATGGCAACGTTGCGTTGACATGTTATTCGCCGTATTAAAGTGATGGTGTTAGATATAGAGCGAAATAATTGAAAGTATATAACGAAAAATATTAAACTTGGAAAAACGGAGAGAAAAATGACAGTGCTGATTAATTGAGGAGTTGCAAATTGATCTGAAACTTAGGTGGCGGAAAATATATACATTATTGACCGGGGGCGCAAAATTAGTCTTTTACTGAGATGGCGAAAAATTTATCTGAAACTTCGGGGGCGGGGGGGGGTCGCAAAATTGATCTGAAACTAAGGGGGCGGCATTTTTATATTTGATTGAGGTAGCGCAAAATTTATCTTAACCTGTGGGGCGCAACATCTATCTTAGACTAGGGAGGGGGCGCAAAATTGATCTGAAATTAAGGTGGGCGCAAAATGGATCTTTCATTGAGGGGGTGCAAAATTGATCTGAAACCTTTGGGGCAGGAATTTATATTTTATTGAGGCGGCGCCAAATTGATCTGAAACTAAGGGGGTAGGACGTTTATATGTTATTAAGGGGGCGCAAAATTGGTCTGAAACTAAGGGGGTGAAAATTTGATCTAAGATTAGGGTGCAGAAATTTATATTTTATTGAGGTGCCGCAACTTGTTCTGAAACTTAGGGGGCGCAAAATGTATATATTACATTGATCGGCCCGCGCCACATTGATCTGAAACTTGGGGGGGGGGGGGGGTACGACGTTAATATGTTATTGAGGGGGGCGCACAATTGAACTGAAACTAAGGGGGCGCAAATTTGAACTCGGAAACTTAGGGTGCAGAAATTTATATTTTATTGAGGTGCCGCAAATTGTTCTGAAACTTAGGGGGCGCAAACTTAGTTAAGGTTGATCATGTAACATGTACGTATTGGTGTGTACTACAAGGTTTTGTAATTAGCCAAGCCTTGGTTATAAAGTAACAAACACCATACATAGAAAGATGTAGCCTATATGCGACTACACAAACAAACTTTGTATAGTCCTATAGAAGACAATATGCATATTGCAAAGCCAGAATGTGTTGTTATTGTATCTGCTCTATTAAACGTCGCTCTTTTTCCAAATCCCCCATTTTAAGATATGACTTTCATTACGACTAAGTTTGTAATCTTCAGAATGTTGGTAGTGAAGAATCATAAAATCACAGAACGTAGATAAAAACTAAAGCATATACATGTATGTTCTGTTAACCCTCTGAAGGCAGACAATGCACATTGCGATACACCAGCATCGCATCGCACTTTTTATTCTTTTTGTTTTACCGTAATGTGTTTAAAGTTAACTGTAATGTTCTCAAATATGTGTACATTCATTCTCTTAATTATCATTCTCATTTTCTTTTTCTATTGTATTTAGTACCTGTTTACTCCTGACTATGTTGTTGTTATTGCTTTTGCTTGGGGCGGTGCGTCATGGAAACAAATAGAAAACATAAAGTTAAACAGACATATACGAAAAGAAAAGGAAAAGTTAGGATCCACGATCAAATACTGTATCTAACGTACACCTTTATCGGTTATTAGGGACTTTTAGTTTTGCACGAAGACAATGTGGATTGCTACGGTCGACGTCCTTTTAATGCATCTGCCTTGAAAGGACGTCACACGTATCAGTCCACGCAAATCTAAAAGTCCCTATTTACAAACAAGTCAACGGCGAGCTCTTTAAGCATCTATTGTCATATAGCTTTTACTACGTAGTCGCGCGCTCAGCGACTCAACGTTTTTGTTCGATTGCCGTTGTCCAGATTTGCGGTTTGCCAGATTCTATCGTTCGGGTTGGGGATTAAGGATTTGGGAATCGCCCAATTAAATATTTGGTCAGTAGAATAGGCCGTGTTCATTTGATACCATGTTGATGTCTCGGCAAGGCATGTGTGTGTGTGAGGATTGGGGGGGGGGGGGGGGGCGGGTCTCGTGAACGATCGGACCCAAATGGCAAAGGCCCATCAGGATACTTGCAGAGGCGTAGTAAAGTAACGGATAATAAATAGGCCTTCATTTCCTAGGCATAGATGTAATGTTGTCTTTAAAGACGGACTGTACTAGTTTGGCTAGGAGTTAATAGACCGCCCAGGGTGCTCACTGACAGATGGCTATCTCATCAACTCAGCTCTCGATTAACATAAGAAGAGAGGATCATGGGGACCAATGGTCACCGATTTATTAAAGGCTTGTCTTCTATATAGAGGGAGCAATTAGTAGCTACAAGTAGTACAATGGGGCATTAGAGGATCTTTATATTGGCAATAGTGGCATGTCGAGACAAAATGAGACAGGGTCCCAGATAACAATACGGCGTTGGGCCAACGTCGGCCACGGTCGGCAGGGTCGCAGTTGGCAAGCCAACGTTGGCTAATCGTTGGGCCATCGTCGCCATTTTTTACTGATAAATGGTGGCAATTGGTTGGCTATTCGACGTTGGGCCAATGTTGGCTGAACGTTGGTCCATTGTCGCCATTTTCACTGATAAATGGTTGCTATTGGTTGGCTATTCGACGTTGGGCCAATGTTGGCTGAACGTTGGTCCATTGTCGCCATTTTCATTGATAAATGGTGGCTATTGGTTGGCTATTCGACGTTGGTCCAATGTTGGCTGAACGTTGGTCCATTGTCGCCATTTTCACTGATAAACGGTGGCTATTGATTGGCTATTCGACGTTGGGCCAATGTTGGCTAAATGTTGGTCCATCGTCTCAATTATCACTGATAAATGTTGGCTATTGGTTATCTATTCGACGTTGGGCCAATATTGGTTGAACGTTGGTCTATTGTCTCATTTATTTCTGATAAATGTTGGCTTTTGGTTGGCTATTCGACGTTGGTCCAATGTTGGCTGAACGTTGGTCCACTGTCGCCATTTTCACTGATAAACGTTGGGTATTGGTTGGCTATTCGACGTTGGGCCAATGTTGGTTGAACGTTGGTCTATTGCCTCATTTATTTCTGATAAATGTTGGCTTTTGGTCGGCTATTCGACGTTGGTCCAATGTTGGCTGAACGTTGGTCCATTGTCGCCATTTTCACTGATAAACGGTGGGTATTGGTTGGCTACTCGACGTTGGGCCAATGTTGGCTGAACGTTGGTCCATTGTCACCATTTTCACTGATAAATGGTGGCTATTGGTTGGCTTTTCAACGTTGGGCCAATGTTGGCTGAACGTTGGTCCATTGTCTCAAATATTACTGATAACTGTTGGCGTTTGGTTGGTTATTCGACGTTAGGCCAATGTTGGCTGAAAGTTGGACCATCGTCTCAATTTGAACTTATAAATGTTGGCTATTAGTTGGCTATTCGGCGTTGGGCCAATGTTGGCTTCATGTTGGTCCATCGTCTCAAGTTTATCTTTTAAATGGTGGCTTTGGGTTGGCTATTCGACGTTGGGCTAACGTTGGCTGAACGTTGGTCCATCGTTTCAATTTTAAATTTTAAATGTTGGCTTTTGGCTGGCCATGCATTCGACGTTGGGCCAATGTTGGCTGAACGTTGGTCCATCGTCTCAATTATTACTGATAAATTTTGGCTGTTGGTTGGCTATTCGACGTTTGGCTATTAACGTTGGCTCAATGTTGGTCCATCGTTTCAAATTTTACTGAGAAATGGTGGATATGTTGGCTATACGCGACGTTGGGCCAACCTTGGCTTAACGTTGGTCTATATCGTCTCCATCTTTACTGATAAATAGTGCATGTATATATTGGTTGGCTATATGACGTTGGGCCAACGTAGCAAATACGACCTAGTACCGCTACATCCGGGTAAAAAATTGCATGCGTGCGCATGCCCATGTGCTCATGCAATTGCAACGTACATCAGTCATATCCTGTCCATTTGTCTGGATCAGTTGCCGGGGAGTACCAACACTGCATGGTAAATGAATGATTTTCTTTCTCTTTCAACGTTATTTTTGTGAGCATGTCGCGTGAAACTGATAAATTGTATAGTGTGAGAACTCCCCGTCACAAAGCGAGGGAAACAGCATGAGAAATTGTTAAAGTAATCATTGATAATTCCCTGTCCGAATGAAAGTGAAAGTGAGTATATGAGTGTACTGCTCGGCGTACGCTTAGCATGCACAACCGCTGCGTGCAATTGAAGTGTGAGTGATGGCTATGATGGCTATGATGGGGGCCGAAGTGTCGGCATCAGATGCATTGAGTGTTTGCCGTGATAAATGTTAATATGTTCCTGACTTAGAGTTAGACCTAGGTACTGATGCACCATGTTGCAGCGTCCGTGACAATGATGATGTTCATCCCAGTATGCAATATCGACCATGAATCAAATGATTGTGAATCTGTTGGTGTTACAAGTGTTGAAGGTGCTGATGCATTGTTTGAAAGACCAATTGAATCAAATACTGATCTTGATATATAGAGCTGAATGGGAAGACGCATCATTTTTTTATGCATATCTAAATGATATTATAGTCTCTGATACTTTCAGATTTAGAAGTACCGTTGAAGTAGGTCTATACTATACTCTGAAGTAGCTCAATATAGATAATGCTGATGATGATTCAGTTCGAAAAGGAATAAATTACGAGATTGGCGCTGTGAATTCAGACATCCCGCTTACAAGGGAGTGTGCCAAGTCTGCCAAAATATGCAAGAAATGTGTATCAACACATTTAGTGGATTGTGAGTGTGATGTGAAAGAGGTATAGCTGGTGGGAATTACCCTCATTTGGGAATTTGCAATCATTTAAAGTCTCAATTGGCCAAGAACCTCAATTTGATCAAATAGTAAATAGGAAAAACTATTGGGGGCGGGGGGTAATTACTGATCGATCCCATAATTTTCATTCACAAATTTGATTATTGCTGCACTTTTATTCTCATTTTCAAGTTAGTTTTTATTGTTTATGCACATGTATATTGAATTGCTATAATTTGAACTGAAGGTAAATATTCTAATTATTTATTTTTAAATTCTGACGTTCTTTATTAATACATTCAAATCTATATAGCTCTTCCAAATCCCAATACTTTTTTCTCCTATAATCCCTACAATTCTGAAATTTAAATATTAAATCCTGCATTTCATATCGTCAACTTCACAACAAATTCCAGATTCCTCTACCCTTCCAGATCCAGCTACCCCTACCTCGATCATCCAGAACAGCATCAACAGCACCAAGGACCCCTTTGACATCGACCCCGTCAACCTCCAGAACACTGTCGACCCCAACGACCCCATTGACCTCAACATTCAGAAATATGGGTATGTCATTTGGCATTTTATTCATTTTGTATTTAGTTATACATGTAGACAGGATAGCACTTCTTAGTATTCGTTATAGTTGTGCCCTGCACACAAAGTACAAATGTACTGGATTAATGTACGTTTGTGTATGACATAGCTGCTAACGGATGCAAGCATCTTTTTCCTGATTATATTGAGAAACTGCATTGTGATCACTTATAAAACTATTCAACAACAACAAATCATGAAATACTGCTTATAGCAGTATTTTTTGGGAAACAATTCTGAATGCAGGGTGCCACAAAAAACAAAACACAGTCAATTGATTTGTTTCTTGTATAAGCAACTAACGATATAGCTTTGTGTTTTTGTTTTTACTTTGAAGCCTCTCGAGCTCTCTCAAGTATTGGGAGCTTCACATTTCACTTCAATTTTATAATGATGTGAAAGAGAATGCCACTCTTCTTCAAACATTTGTCCTAAAAATTAGAAAGAATACAAACTTACTAACTAAGGGTTTTGTGTTGTATGCAGAAAACGCAAATTTTGTATTCTTTCATCCATATTCTACTTCAAACACATTTGTTAGGGCAATATTCTATTTGCAGAAGTGTCCGGGTGTTAATGACATCCTCTTTTACATCATACCATTTAAGTGAGATTGTGCCATCTATTCTTTCGCTAATTTTGGGATCCAACACTTAAGAGGGGCTTTAAACTGTTACAATCAAGCATCTCAACACTGAGCAAGCAGATACTATAAATTGGTTCTTTCTATTGAAGAATATTACTGCCATTTTACCTCAAATGTATATTTCCTTTGTTAAGAAGAGTGATGCTATTCTAATTAAACAAGACAAAAATAAAAGAAGTCCATTCCTTTCTAATTTCCATACTACTGGGTCATTCGCTCTAAAGTTTGAACAAAGTTATTTTCATGACAAAGTACTTCTATCCATGAAATTTCATCAAAACTAGGGAGGATGTGCCACTCAGGACTACTTCCCTTGAATGCTGTACTCTTTGATTAATATCCGTACTATTTCAAGGTGATGTTTCCATGATCTGCTTTTAAATCTTGTTTGGTTTCTTTCTCCTTCTTTTTTTTTGCCGCAGATGCTGAACTTGAACCACCACAAGCTAGACAAGATTTTGATTCCGACTAACACATTCTTTAAAGGTCCACTGCCTTAGGAAATTAAAACTTTTATGTCTTGTATCAAGACCCTTTTAAAGCAACATAATAACAATTGTTTTATAAATAAATGCCTCCTTATATTTTTTACAAATTTTTGAAAACCTCTCCAAGTTGCTCGTCTAATGGTGGACCCCGCCCCTTACAATTCTCAGAGTTCCTCGGAATGATTGACCAAAGGATTAGTGATGTTATATCAAGAACGATCTCCGCTTAGGCAAGCTACGGTGCTTGCTAGCCAGCTCTGCAGGCATATGTTTTGTACACAACATAAACAATAACTTTTGTTATTAAATAGTGTGCTAAGCATCTTTACTTGTTATTTGTTGTGGTGAAATTTCACTAATGGCCCAATTTTAGAAAGAGATCTATACCATGAGCCGAAGAAGGTCGTAATTGATTTGAATGCCTGTATAACGTGTCAACTAAATGCATGCTATAAAGAATTTCAAAGGTAAGAAAAAATATTTCATATATCTAAGTGACTGAGTGTTTTTCGTACTACCTTCTTCTCAATTTAAAGAAATATTGAAAGTGGTATATTAGAGTGAAGAAACTTGTGTTTTTCCCTTTACAAGCTCTGCTCTTTCTTACTTCTCTTTCAAATTTCCTCTCTTGTTATATAAACATTTAAACACATTCAAGCAATGTAACCTATCCCTCCTGAAAAACAGTTTGTAGATGTGTTAACAATAGATATGGCGACGAAATGTATCAGCATCTCTGAAATGCCTAAGCATAAAAAATTGTTGGCAATTTCTCTGAATTTTATTTTTTTATTTTTTATGGAAAATTGTTTACATTAATTGCCTAGTTCTTGGTATGCAAACGGTGGACACTTTATTTATTTCTTTATATTTTTGTGCTGTACATATGTAGAGGAATCTTGTCATAAGCAATCGTGTTCGTCTGCCAGAAAGTTTGTTTTGTTTTACTCGGGAAGTTGTGGGGAATGTTTATTATATTCGGACAATGAATTTCAGTATATTATGTTGTGTTACGTGTAAGCAACACTTCATTTTATAACAGCTCCTATCGTCCTAGCATTCATTGATAGTAGGCCTGTATTGTGACACATTTAGATACCTTGAACTTGAAACTATGTTTACATCTTTTTTGAATTCAAACGAAAATACCAACGAAAGATGTACCATAATTGTATTCACATTTACAACAGTTTGTTTATTACACATAAAATAAAGTATGTTTTATCACAAAATCAGTTTATTTTCCTTGTTCTTTTGTTTTGGAGGGAGAGGGATGTATTCAGAGCAAATTCTAAGAAGCAAGATGGTGAACTTTTCATTAAAATGGGACAAATAAGTTGTTATCAATTTTTGATAGTGATTAAAATGTACCAGATAATAGACATGACGAAATTAAAATAACATGTCCCTCTTGCTGCAATATTGTTATTATACATATGTTCCAGAGGGATCTAAGTCGAGTTCTATAATGAACTTTTCTCAAATTCAGTCTAATTTTGATGAAATTTTTACTATTTTCATTTTGTGGATTTTGCTCTGTTTATTTATTTAATCCAATCTTAAACTACTTGGCTTTTCCTTGTCACGTTGTGATGCATGTGTTTGAATGATTGTACATGTCCGATGTAGTATATGATCTTGACGATGTTCTTATGAACGGACGACTGATGTTGGTGTGAATATGTTTTTGAGTTGGTGTTGGTAATGTCAGAAGGATGTTGGCATGAACTGGAAAGGGGAGGTACAATGTTGGCATAACGTTGCTTCTACGTCGGCAAATGGTGGAGAAGAGGTTGGCATAACGTTGGTCTAGCATTGGCACATGGTGGAGGAGGGGTCGGCACTTTGTGGGAAAAGGGTTGGCATTATGTTAGGACAACGTCGGGGAGACGTCGGCACATAGTGTAAAAGGGGTTGGCATTACGTAGGTCCTACGTCAGGGAGACGTCGGCACATGGTGGAAAAGGGGTTGGCATTACGTTTGTCCTATGTCGGCATATGGTGGGATACGGGTTGACATGACGTTGGTCATACGTCGGGGGGACGTTGGCCCGATGTTGGCTTAATGTCATTTTGTCGCTGTCGGGCCAACGTTGGCCCGCCGGCAAGAAAGCCGTTGGCCCAACATCATATTGGCGACGATGGCGCAACGTAACAGCCCACGACGTCGGCACATGGTGGGATAGGGGTTGGCATAACGTTGGTCCAATGTCGGAACTACGTCGGCACATGGTGGGATAGGGGTTGGAATAACGTTGGCCCTACGTCGTGGAGACGTCGGCACATGGTTGAAAAGGGGTTGGTATAACGTTGGGCCAATGTCGAGGAGACGTCGGCACATGGTGGGATAAGGGTTGGCATAACGTTTATCCAATGTCGGAACGACGTCGGCACATGGTGGGATAGGGGTTGGCATAACGTTGGTCGTACGTCGGCACATGGTTAAAAAAGGGTTGGGATGACGTTGGTCCAATGTCGGAAAGACGTCGGTATACGGTGGAAAAGAGGTTGGCATAACGTTGGTTCAATGTCGGGAGGACATCGGCACATATGGTCGGATAGGGGTTGGCATAACGTTGGTCCGATGTTGGCTTAATGTCATTTTGTCACTGTCGGGCCAACGTTGGCCCGCCGGCAAGAAAGCCGTTGGCCCAACATCATGTTGGCGACGTTGGACCAACGTAACAGCTTACGTTGGCCCCACGTTGGCGTAACGTCGTATTGTTATCTGGGGTTATCATGGCTAGACATTGAGAACATTTGAGAGAACGAGAAGGTGTTAAATAAACACATTGTTTTCAGGAGTGTTTTTTCGTCTTTTTCCTCTTCTAAAACGCGTAAAGAATAGAAAGAGACTACAGGACTACAGTGCGTGGATAAACAAAAAGAAAGAACAAAAATCAAATATCGGCTGGTAAGCGCACGTCATAATAATTTGTTCATGTCTTTGAAAAGCGGCCAATCTAAATTGGTGTTTTAAAAAGCGATTAGGAAAGAATGAACTGTGTCAAGATTACAAAACGTGTGATAAAGAAAATGAGAACGAAATGTCAATAATAAATAGCCCGGTCCATTTCATTTTCGGAATTAAGAAACTGTTAACATATTATTTCGGACTTTCTGGTTTATGCAATTACAAACCCATTTACATTTACAGAAATATAATTTTGGGTAAACTATAGTAATTAAAAAAATATCTAAATCTCAATGATAATGATACTATAGGTTTTCCGGCCAAACTTCGTTAACTAGCTTAGCATCCCAATTAATGTTACGTTCATTCAAGTTCGTGCGAAATTGAATGACTATGTAGATCAACATTCAAAAAGCTAATTGCGTCATTCAATTTGCTAATAATATGCTCATCTTACCGTAATTAAATGCCTAAAACCCCTTGACATCCGGTGGCTCTGCCCCCTGGACCCCACCTAGGGCCCTAACACTAATTTATGTCCTGCCAGTGTCACAAATAAGGTATAAAAATATGCTCATCTGACCGTAATTTATTGCCCAAAACCCCTTAGCTTCTGGGGCTCCGCCCCCGGAACCCCACGCCAATTCGTGACCTGCCAGTGTCACAAATAAGGTATAAAATTATGCTCATCTGACGATGATTTGATGTATAAAAAACCCCTGAGCTTCTGAGGGCTTCACCCCCTGGACACAACACCAATTTGTGTCCTGCCAGTGTCACAAATGAGGTATCAAAATATGCTCATCTGATCGTAATTTATTGTCCAAAACCCCTGAGCTTCCGGGGGCTCCCCCCTGGACCCCACGTCAATTCGTGACCTGCCAGTGTCACAAATAAGGTATAAAATTATGCTCATCTGACGATAATTTAATGTATAAAACCCCTGAGCTTCTGGGGGCTCCGCCCTCTGGACCCAAAACAATTTTATGTCCTGCCAGTGTCACAAATACGGTATCAAAATATGCTCATCTGACAGTAATTAAATGCCTATACCCCCTGAGCTTCTGGGGGCTCCACCCCTTGACCCCCGCTGAGAAACGTTCAACGGCGGGGCCTAAATGCCTACCCCCCCCCCCCCCAAAAAAAAAAAAAAGTTACGTACCAATATTTGGCTCGCATAATTTCAAATGTGGGCCCCCCTTAAGAATTAAATCCTGGACCGCGCCTAGAAGTATTAGTAACAACAGCAGCAGTAGTAGTAACAGTAAAGTAGTAGTAATAGTAGCAACAGCAGTAGCAGTAATATTATTAGTAGTGGTAGTAGTATAATTTTTGTTTTATTTTTGCCGCCGGAAATTTGAAAATCGCGCAGACCGTTATTTTCGCTCAGTGGAGGGGGGTTGTGATAGGTGATAGTGGTGGTTATTTTACCTGACAGCTAAGAAAGCAATATATGCTTTTTAGTAAGCAACCAGAAGACCGACGGCTTTAGGTCCTCTCCGAGGGACCTGGTAATGAGGATTAATGCCTTACCAAAGGGCACTAGCGCATCGACTTGGTTTCGAACCCGGGTCACCGGATAACGAGACCAATGCTCTATCGACTGAGCTATCGCGCCTCCTCGCGATCACTAACCAAAAAACTAAACTAAAAGAAGGCCAGCGGATAAATAGTCACAGTTCGTAGGGAAAAAAACTTGTCGGCCGACCGTCAATATACATCTCACCGACTTCAAACTTTTACTCCCACTCCTCCTCTCTCAGACCCTTACCTCCTCTCTCTCTCCTCTCTTTCCTCCCCCGTTTCTTTTGTTTCCCTTTTCTCTTTTTTCCTTTTGTTTGTTTCTTTCCTTTCCTCCCTCTTTTTCTTTTTTCTCTTTCTTTCTTCTCTTTCCTTTCTTTTCCTTTTTTTCTTTTTCTTTTTCTTTTTTCTTTTCTTTCCCTTTCCCTCTCTTTTTTTCCCTCCCCCTTTTCTCTTTTTTTCCCGACGGCAGCCAATTTACCGACAATATCCTGACAGATCGCACCCCACCCCCCCCCCCCCCCCACTTTGGAGACGCCCCTGAGTGGACACCAAATTTAAATGGTGTAAGATAGTGGATATAAAGACATAAAATGACATGAAATATTTGAAATTATACACTTAAATTGTCAATGATAATTATGATAATAGCTAGTTCTTATATTATTATAGTAGCGCTTTTCAGGACCGAAGGCCTTCTCGAAGCGCTTCACAATTATTACCCCGGTCATCGGATTCAGGCTTTGCCGCACACATACTCCCTGGGGGAGCATTCCAGCCAAGCGTCGTTTTTACAAGCGCACACTTGCTAATCCAAGCAATTTAAAAACAGGTGCGTTTCGCTGTGAACAGGCGCGATAACAATCGCCCTCAAAGCTACGTTCCCAGCATCACGGCAGCCACGTTTGCTTGAAACATTCTGTATTCAAGATTTGTTGGGTGTTGCTAAGTTTTTGTCAAGGTCTATCACTGTATCTTTCCCCTCGTTGCTTAACGTCCATCCCTTTTTGTACGCAAAGCCCGGCGTGAATAGAAATGTAAACATAGCTTGAAATGACGTCACAATCGGAAAATGAGCGCCATTTTTTAGGGAAAGCTCAGTACGTTTCAACAAGTTGCAACTTCAAGCATCAAAGTCCAGAATCTGGCCTATTTAATTTTGATCTCCACCACACCAACGCTACCTATTCCTACTTACTTGCTACCAGCCGATGGTGATCATTAAATTAAGACGCCCGGCGGCGCATATTTTTTTTACACAACTGTTTAGCCATTTTCGCGAAAAAATTCCAAGAAGTGCTCTGATGAAAGAGTCTAAGTCGTCAGCGCACTATGTGCAAGCACGTACACCCAGGGAAGGGAAGATATAATAGCTAAGGGGAAAACAAAGATAGTGGAGACGGTATGGAGAAGAAAAAACAATGAAATACATAAGGAAAGAGGAGAGGATAAGTCAAAGGAAGAACATAGAAATACATAATTGAAGAGGTAAGAGGATCATAGATCTAAACTAAGGAAAAACAGGGAAATACATAAAGAAGGAAAGGGAATCTATCAGTTTAAAACAATTAAAGATAGATGACGAAGGAGAAAAGGATAGATTGAAGGAGAAACAAAGAAATAAATAAAATAAAAGAGAAGAGGTTAGAATGAAGGACAAAATAAATACATACGAAGGAGAACTAGGGGATAGATTGAAGGAAAAACAAAGAAATAACGAAGAAGAAAAAGGATAGATTGAAGAAAAAAAGAAATACATGACAAAAGAGAAAAGGATAGATTGAAGGAGAAACAAGGAAATACATCAAATAAAAGAGAAGAGGTTAGAATAAAGGACAAAAGAAATACATACAAAGGAGAACTGGGGGATAATATGAAGGAAACACAAAGAAATAACGAAGAAGAAAAAGGATATATTGAAGAAAAAAAGAAATACATGACAAAAGAGAAAAGGATAGATTGAAGGAGAAACAAGGAAATACATAATGAAAGAGAAGAGCGGATAGATTTAACCCGAAACAAAATAACGAGTATGTACACTGTGTAACACTGCTAAGGGTAATGCTAGACTCTGTCTCTAGTCGTTTGCACAGTACATTTGACTGAAGTGGCTAAACAGTTGTGTAAAAAAAATATGCGCCGCCCGGCGAAACTCAGGCTGGGCTGGTGGCGCATATTTTTTTTACACAACTGTTTAGCCATTTTCGTGAAAAAATTCCAAGAAGTGCTCTGGTGAAAGAGTCTAAGTCGTCAGCTCACTATGTGCAAGCCAAGCAAGTACACCCATGACAGGGAAGGAAATTATAGAAAGGGGAAAACAAGGATAGTGGAGAGGATATGGAGAAGGAAAAACAAGGAAATACATAAGGAAAGAGAAGAGGATAAGTCAAAGGAAGAACATAGAAATGCATGATTGAAGAGCTAAGAGGATTAAAGATCTAGACTAAGGAAAAACCGTAGGGAAATACATATAAAGAAGGAGAAAGGGAATCTATCAGATTAAAACAAAAAAAATAGATGACGAAGGAGAAAAGGATAGATTGAAAGAAAAAAAATAACGAGTATACATGTACACACGTACAGATCCAGCAATCCAACAAAACTGCTAAGGGTAATACTAGACTCTGTCTCTAGTCGTTTGCACAGTATATTTGACTGAAGTGGCTAAACAGTCGTGTACACAAAATATGCGCAGGCTGGTGAGCATAATTATGAGTCTGTTGATAACGCCATCTTCGACGGCTTGGATCAAGTGTGGGGAAATTATAAAGGACCGTGCAGATTCTGGACTACAAGCATCACCGCCTGGCTGCCGCCACTAAAACTTTAAGCATCTCCGTACGGCGACCGCCAGCTGGAAACTTTAAAGTTGCAACTTTAACAACCTATTTTTGGCGGCAGCCTGGCTGAGCCAATTATAGACGTGCCGCCAGGCGGGGGGTGGATGGGCCGATTAAAGATTCCGGGGTAAAAGTCAAATCCCAGCCTGGCGCAAGCCGGCTGGGCTAATAAGTGAAAATTAATTGCCCCAGCCAGGCTTCGGGCGAAATTGCAGCCTCGATCCGCCAATACGTGAGGCGGGAGCCAGCTGGTATCGATATTTTTGACGCCTCGCCTTAACAGACAATATCCATATAAGCACAGCTGAAGTACACTTATTGTTATCTATATCAACCACCCCGATAATCTACATGTGATATCTGCTATGTACTCTTTAACATATATTAATATGCTATTTCTTCACTTATTTGCTTATTAATTTCTGTATATTAAATTTCATTTTTCATTTCATTTCTGTCTTTCTGTCTTCTTTATTATTTATTTATTTGCTTGGTAATTTTTGATTGAGGAGGTTTACATCAAAGATCTGTATAACGTTTAAAGTCTTCATTCACTTTAAGATGATTCATCATTCGTTTTCATTATTGTATTGTCATATAAAATTTCCTCCGTATTCACATACGTAGGGTCACCTCCAAAAGTCTTTTCTGCGGTTGTCGGGTTGTGCTTCCGTGTGAGTGTAGGGCTCACGCCGGGGCTCACGTAATATCCTTGTTCGTCCTCCATGTTGGCTCCATCACCAATTAGCGTCATGTAAGGCTGGACTGGTGCTATAGGCCGCATTTCCATGTAGCCGGAACACATATCCTGGTCTCCCACATCTGAAACCTGCTCCTATTTAAAGGGAAAGCATAGGTCAAGATAAAAAGAATCCAATTAAAGTCCGTGACTGTCTCAATTCGGTTTGTGCGGTCACAAGCTAATATCTAGGGTATACATAAATACCCGCAATACCTAGATAACACGTAACTGCATCTGGCTAGGCCGCTAGGGGTTTAACGCACACCACAACCTAACACAAGCTAACACGAGAGTATTAACCTTTTTAATAGTTAAGCCATGACTAATTAATAAACATACAGTATTGTTATCGGTTCGAGTCCTTTGGCAAGGCATTTATCTCGAATCGCCATTCTCAATTCAGATGTAATAAATAAATGTCTGGTTGGAATTTATTCTTGGAATGAATTGAGAGCCTTAGGTCATGTTGGCGAACGTCGAGGTAATATAAGTACTTTGTAGGTGTAATTATCATTATGAGTTGTGGTAAAAAATAAAAGCAAAAATTATCCGAATACTCACCCTAGCCTGTCCCGAAGTAGAAGGTAGATTACCTTGTTCTGATGATGTCTTCGATGAATGAGAATGAGATCCAGCTCGAGAAGTTGACCAAGGTTCGGCTGGCCCTGCTTTGATAGATAATAAACCATTTTTGCTTTTATTTTTCAATTCAATACGTTGAACTAGACCAATTACGAAACTGTTGCTTTGTGTACTTGCCCCGAATAAAATGTTTTTAACGTAATTGCGACCTGTTATTCCTAGTATCAATCAGTACTAACCTGAACTCTGTTAGCTTAGGTACTGTGCTGAAAGTACGCTTTCTTTCCATTGCTTTGCTGAAATATTTATGGAGAATATAATGAACATGTATCTACTTATCATACGTTGATTACAGTGTGTATAATGTTAGATTAACACAAATGAACATAGCCCTACCTTTCTTTGTCGATCGAACCACCAAGATTATCACAAAGATGAGCAATAGAACAACCAACATCCATGGAACCAATATCAGTACTACCGTTGACAGACCTTCAAAAAAAAAAAAAAAAAAAAAAACGCGTACCAATATGTAACCATTGCAATTTTTTTTTCAATTACACTTACCGATGACAATCTAGCTTTTGTCTAAAAATACAATTCACAAATGACCTTACATTCTAACTTTAATTTTTTTCTTCAGTTGAAGTGTGACATTTATGGTCACATTTAAGGTCATGTACAGTATTGGTGGTCCCTTAAAAAGCTATATTAGATTCCTTTTAATTTTAGGAGATAGATATGAAGACACTAGCGATATTAAGATGCTGTGACCTTTGTTCCTCCTCAAGTGAATTATAACACAACTGAGCTGTAAGAACAATTTCAATACATATTCTGAGATTTACATTCTAAAAAAAGGGAACTACACACGTGTAATACCTATATATGAGTAATTTATCTCATTTGTATTATTTCTACATTTCTAGCAAGACATCATACATAGCTCATACATGCACATATGCATCTGGCAGAAACAGAACGTTACCTAGCTTCCAATGAGTCGGGGGAGCCAATTCAGGATTAAGAATCCTGCGTTTTTACCACCCCAAAACAGAAGTCGCATTCAAAATGACATAGTTATACGACCTTTAAGGAACCATCAATGAAAAGAAAAACAGTTTTCTCATAGAATGTTTTCAAATCACCCGACAGGAAATAATTCGTTATTGAATCCATCTTACCTTGAGATTGACATCCGTTGGTATTAGCCACGGTTATAATGTCAGGGTTGTCTGTAGATGCTAGATATATTGAACCTAATAAAAGACAGAAAGATCTGAGCTTCTTTTCATTATCAGCATATGATCAAATTATGTTGTGGCCATATTAATTGCCATTTCTGAAATGAAGTATTCAATTAAGAGACGTTAATAATATCTCACATCATTAGGGCTGTATTTTAATACTCAAATTATTTTGTTTCTATCATGTACAATTGAAAGTTTGTTTTCCTTTAAGTACTTTAGGCTATCGGTACAAGTGTTTGAAGTACATGTAGAAAGTTTGTGTTTTATTTCTTACCATGAAGCACGTTTAAGTATTCTTCTGAGCAAACCCCTGGACAAAGAGAGGTCTTGGACACACAGCAGGACAGAGAGTTTACGTTTGAATCAAGCTTGATGCTCGCCAAATGTAATGCCCCGGCATTTTCCCACGAAGCAATCGAATTTTCATTTCCTCCACTATCAAGGTAAGATGGGATGAAGAAGAGTGATGACGATGTCAGATTGAAGTTACTGGTATTGGTTTGACAGCTCAATACACTCTCACCATCGACAGTAGATTCAAAGGAGTCGTGCCCGACGATTTCAAGATGCTGAACACATACTGTGAAAACAAATCATTTCAATTCAATTTTATTTTATGTAATCAATCAAAAACTTACATACATACATTATCATTATACAGTGTTACAAAAAAAGAATAGAATTCATTTATATACAATTGTATAGATTTATATTAAAATTACGCATTATATATATATAAATATAACACAATCTGAAGTAAATCGGGATTTTTCAATATTATAAAGAGAAAGAGAAGGTTGCAGTGATAAAGATCTTTAACAAAAAGTTATGACATAAGATTCTGCAGTTAACTCGAAAACGAAAAAAACTTTTAGCAATGTTTCCAATGATCATGTAACTGACTGGAAAAAAAGGTTATATTAATTTAGTGTTTAGTATGCTTTTATAGGACAATTGTCACTTACAGAATCAACTGGAGTTGGCAATTATTGCAAGGTACATAAACTAATTTCAGAAAATGTCTTTGGCAAAACATAGATGTTCAACAAGAAAACACAAGGTTGTGTACAATCAATAGGAATAAATTTAAAAAAAAAATGTTACATTGATATAGCGCATCACATAATCCACTACAATACGCTTTACAATAATACATAACTACTAGATATTTCAGCGCATACAGAAAATACTTAACATAAGCTATACAATAATACATAACTACTAGATATTTCAGCGCATACAGAAAATACTTAACATAAGCTATACAATAATATTAATACAGAGAATCACATTAAATTACAATGTATTACGTTATGATACATATACGATTACCATTAAGCATAGTGCGATAAGAAAAGATGTGACATCAATCTAGTACACGTAAATCAGTAATAGTCTCAATTCAACAGTAAAAGAAAGTGAATCATAATACATACCTTCTACTTGTAATGTGATCGATACTTCATCGATGTTCTCTATTCGACACGTTAGAATGGTTCCATTTTGACTCGGTTTGGGGGTAAATGACAATGCACGGCTACCGTTGTGTGGCTCACTCTCGTGACATGCGCGATAAGAAAGATCAGAACAATTGGGATACCATTCGAGATACACTGATGTATTGGCACGGCATCTTATCGTCGTATTGACACCAGCTCTGACCTTGAGAAAGCTGGAGTTGATTGCTGTCCCTTCGTTTTCGTTTATAAGGGTTAAAATCCCTAGTGGCTCTGTGAAGGAAAGAATCATAACCATTTCTAGGGTGTAACACATGTTACCTTGCATTAAACAAAAACATTAGCCTAATTCCTAATGCCTAGGAAAATTCCCCCCCCCCCCCCGGCCAATTACCAGCGGGAAGATTATCACACACGGAAAATGACCCCCGGAAAAATACCCCCCCTGAAGACAAATACCCCCCGAAAATTTGCCCCCGGAAAATTAACCCCGTGGGCCTCCTCCAAAGTAAAAAAACCCGACAAATTATGCTTTTAACAAACTAATTATCAGGAGGGACTTCACCTAAAGTGAACAGTGGGGGGGGGGGGGGGGGGGGGGGGGGTAATCGTCCTCGGGTTGGTGTCCCAGGTTTTTTTAATTTTTTCTAGGGGGGATTGTCCTACGATGTAAGTTTAAGGGATGGGGGAAGTTTTTTTCGAGGTGGTTGTCCTTGGTTGCTCTTGGGGATAATTGGTAGGGGTTGGGTGGGGGTAATTGTCCTCGGGGTTAATTGTCCACGGGGGAGGTCCTATGGGGTAATTTTTCGTTGCTAATTGTCCTCGGGGTGGTTGTTCTTGGGGGGGAATATTCCTGGTGGTAGCATTCCGAGGGTATTGTCCTTTGGGGTAGTTTTCCGGGGGGCAATACTCCGGGGGTTCATTGTCCATGGAATAATTGTCCTGATAGGGATAATACCCAAAGATATATTGACTGTTTTCTTCTAAGAGTAAAAGTGTCCTAAAATGGACATTTCGAAGGTTAGACATATTAATTTATATTCACTGTAATAACTAAAGGGAACAAAGGTTGCATGCAATTTTATTTCGTAACTTTAATTGTATATGTAAGATGCATTATTTGCAAACAGAATACACGAGGTTCTCCAGAATCATTTAATTTGCTAGTTCGATTTGGTGACATCCAAATATTTGTAGTATTAAACCAATATTATATTTTTTTCAATTTAACGTATATCATACATGATATACATGTCTCCTGAAAATTGTATAATGCCCTTTTATACAAACAATTTAAATAAATAGCTCGACCGAACATTAGTGTCTATTCCCTTAAACGAAATTAATGTGTGGAGTGCATGTACACTGTTGGTAATAAAGGTTGAATAATTTTGTTTACCCCAATTTATGGTATTATTTTGACAATGATTTATTTCTACTAGATCTAGATAATAGCATACATTCTCAGATTTTATTGAACAATAATTTGCGAGTGTTTGTTTTGCGTGACTGCTATTAAGCATGTGTATGATAATATGCTTATCAACTAGAGGACGTACGTCCTTACGTCATAACTGACAGTAATGGGGATAAATACCTCACAAAAGGGCACTAATATAGCACATCGACACGGTTTTGATCCTGGGGCCTCACAGTTACGAGGCAATTGCCTTGCCACTGAATCATGTATGTACGTTTCGAGGGCGAGAGTATGGGGCAGCCCCCACAAATAAAATAAAAAATGCAATAAATTACCAATCATTCATTGCATTTCCCCCCGGCCCCCAACAGGAACAATTCCTCTGTACGGCTAAGCATAATGGGTCAATATCTTGCCACTTTAAACAATAATGTTATAGAATTTACATAAAAGGGTCGGATCCGCACTCGTTTTTATTCTATATAAACGATTTGGATTTAGTTATAGTGTACTAAAAAGGATTTTATTTGCAGGCGATAAGAATATATTATTGAAACGCAAAAGTCCTAATTATTTGGAACAGACTATAAACTCAGAATTAGATAAAGTAAATATTATTTCTTTAGCCCATAAATTGTACTAAATGTTCAAAAAAGTAATTTCATGGTATTTGGAAATAAAAATATTGATGATAATCATATAGATACATACATGCACAATGTACCGATTAAACGAGTGATGCTGTACCTCAATATCTGCTATTGATGTTGCACAGTACAATGATTTTAACTCATTAGAACTATGGTAACATTATATAGGGAACGTGCAATAAACATCTTCTTGATAGATTATTAAAACTACAAACAGGATTCGTCAGAGTAATATTACATTCTAATTAACGCTCACATAGTATGCCTATTTTAACAGTTTAAATTTCATATCAATTTATTTATTACTAAAATCATTTAATTTCTTATTTCAACGTAATCTTGCCGTACATAATAAAAACACTCACTGGATCATGGACATAAATTGTATACAGACGTGCTATGATCCCTCCTTATTTACAATGTTTATTTTTCAAGTCGTGTAAATTTGTCCTTTTATCTTCTTAATTGGCATGTATTGATGTTCGTTTACTTGTTATACTCTACTTTTGTGTATAACTGTGTTTTTGTATTTTTAATGCAAATGCGGAAATAAACTCAATTCAACTCGATTCAATTTTGATATACTACATAATCAACCTATCCCAATTTATTGCAGTCAGTTTGTAACATGTGAGAGTAAATATCCCAGAGGTGAAGGCAGGTAAGCTCATTCTCCTCCTTTTACAAATGGTGTTACCGCCCAAAGAGTTCTTATCAGGAGGCGGGGAAATGGTGGGAACCCCTCCCCCCCCCCCCAAAAAAAAAAAAAAAAAAAAAATCCCATAATCTACACGGCAATTTATTAGATCATGTCACTTTCATGTTAATTTTCATGTAGGTGCATACTTTATTTTTCTAACTCATCATGTGCCAGATTATCTTAGTAGAAAGAACAGTTCCAACCAAATTGTTATCCTTTGTTGCGCTTTCCAGGATAATGCTATTGCGAAGATGTGGTCTGACAGAGGTCCTATAAGGATCAGAAACAGATCATTAGTTGGTGAATCCATGATTATTCGGTCAATCCTACTACATCATTTGTATGCCAGTGATATTGTATGGCAAATAAAGGATTAATCAAGGAGATCGTAAAACAGCAATCAGATCATGACATTGAAGAAAAAAAATGCATAGTTTACGCACCTTTAATTGTCACGCTAAATCTGCACAGTTTTTCGTCTAAAAATGTGAGTATTTGACATTGATATTCTTTTGCATCCTCCAGTAAAACGCTCTCTATTGCGAGCGAACTGGTATAGCTGTTGTGGACATCCAGACTATGGCCATCAATGTCCTCACAGCTGCCATGGGTCTCCGAGGGACAAACAAACATTAAGGAGCTAGTATTAAAATCGCTAATCATGCTCCACTTAATACGAATCAGGGTCCCAGAAGTAGTGTTTGGTCCATTGCATCTCATCTCGAAATTTGCTCCAACGAAAACCATCCTCTCCTCGTAGGAATTATCCAGGCAAACTAGATTCAAAAGCAATAAAAACATGAAAAAAGTGGGTGATTTGAGAATGTTCACGGTATACCTCGGGATAGCCCTAGATGATCCTTTGCCATTAATCCTTATTATAAAGCTATCGTCATAGTGGTGTCTGTCGTGGGCGGAAATCTCTATTTAAACGATACATGTACAGTCCTGACAAGCAAACAAATAATGAAGAAGGGAAAGTCATACAATATTGTGTTATGACTTTATTGCTAACTGTCTCCATTCGACGATAAAATATAAAGATAAAGAGATAAACAGGCTTAAGGTCACTACCCTTTTTTTTAGCCTGAAACGTACCCCCTCCCCATCCTAATGATATTAGTCATAAGATTTTTCCATCATGTTCATTGACATCAACATCCTTTTGAACACTTAGTTATTGATATAGCCAGATCAAATGACTATACTGATGATTTATATTATTGATATCTATAATTTGACATGATTTTTATTTTTCAGGATTAAGGTCCAAGTAATTGCTATTGCACATCAAATAGTCTACATTTTAATAATCAGTTCAATGCAGACTATGAAAATCAGCCCACTAGACTGCACTTCACTCATAGTGAAATTAAAAAGATTATTAACAGTTCCTCATCAAACACAAATGCAAAATTAAATGAAGATATAGTTTCAAAAAACATATATATATAAAATCTGCATATAATACGATACTAGATTAAAATTTGTATGCATGCATGATCTCTCTCAAAGGTACATTATCGCTGGAGTTAGAATTCGAAAGAATAACTTACAGATTAAATGAATGGAGCAAATTAGCCATACTAAATACAAACGTAGGTCCATAGCGATCAGAGTGTCCTTTATTACGGTTAACAACGTCAATGTATTTGGAGCGTAAAAACAACGATTATAAGAGTTTCCAAAAATAACTAGCAAACGATAATTAATTGCATGTCTAAGCATGCTGGCGCTGTTTAATATTCAAAACTGTGGTGATGAATTTAGGTCGTCAAGATTGTGTTGGAAGTTTGGGCTGAACTGTACTAGGAGTTTTTTTTTTTTTTTTTTTTCTCGCTCTCTTTTGGGGATAGCTATGTACGAACTGATGCCACTTGAAAAATATACAAGTGAACTTTTTAGAGATTATGTCAATAATGCTTGAACACTCTCTGGTTTTAATATACATTATGAGTTCATTTATTTCAAGATGTAAACTCATTGATTTTAACCTCATGTAAAAGTACATAAATTGTACAGTATATGAAATGTTTTTGAAAACCGTTTACATTGGATATATTACGACTCTCGTTGCTTAAGATGAAAAGAGACAGGTGAAATGAATCAGTTTGGAAATGAGACAGTTGGGAAAGATTTCATTTCATACCTAATTTATGACCACTTGTTATAATGTTTATTTAGAGGAAATAGAGTATGTATTTAGGTCAATCTAATGATATATGTTCATACTTCTGAATGAAATGGATCAAAACGTGGTCATAAAGAAATAAATGGTGTCCAAACTTTCTCATATGATATTGTCTGGAATATGGTTCATTGCGCTCTTAATTGATATTCGTGTTATTGTTAATTTACAATTTCTACGTACTTAAAAAAGCTGTACTATAGAGAATTGTATGACTGTGAAATTATTTAAAAAAAGTAATTGTTATGGTAAAGGTCTCCATATTTTAGAAGAAGACTTTTATTAGCAGTCGTCCTCTTTTTCTTTTCTTTTTTTCTTTTTTCTTTTTTTTTTTCCCTTTTTTTTCTCACAAGAAAGCTGTTATTGTCCATACGACTTGTTTTGTTTCTGGATACTTATAAGCTACCCATTGAAATTAATTTATTAGAACCTAAATATATAGAGAGAATATGTTAGAAGTGGTATGGACTTTATAGAGTAAGGGGATGGAGTACAGCAAGTTAACAAACAGTTACTTAAAATGGTCCGGAAAAGGGGGTTTAGCTTCTTGCGGCGGGCCCTCGGTTCCTTTCGGTGCGCTATGATGCGTCCGTGTCTTTGTGTGTTTTTGGTTAGTTGTCTTTGTATTAGTGTTGTGTCTTTTTATGTTAAGGTGAAAGGTGCAAAAATGCTATCATTGGTACACTTGTCGATATTTAATGTTCAATTTAATGATCTAAGGAAAAATGAGGTATTGATCGTATATACACGTATATTAGGAAATGTAATAATGCATGATGGATAGGAAGAACGATCTGTTGAATTTTGTTTCATTGAATGTTAAGGGTCTTAGAGACGCTACCAAAAGGAACGCTATAGTAAAGTGGAGTAGACAGAGAGGAGATATAATTTTTTTTCAGGAAACTTTTAGTACAAACGATGTTGAGGATCGATGGGAGAGGGAATGGAGTGGGGAGTGTTTTTTTAGTCACGGGAGCAACCACAGTCGAGGAGTTTGTATTCTGATTTCACAAAAACTGAAGTTGAAGGTATTGAGAAGTGAGTGTGATTCAGACGGGAGGTATATTATTTTAGAAATTGAGGTACAAAACATAAGATACATTATTTGTAATGTTTATTTTCCAGTTCGAGAAAAAAAGCAGGAACAAATAGATTTTTTAAATCATTTAATTGTTCGCTTAAATAAATTCAATTTAAACAAATCCCTTATGATAATTGGTGGCGACTTTAATATGATTCGGAATTTTGAATTGGATATTTCAAGTAAAGGGAGTATTAGAGGTCATAAGTTTAATTTAGAATTCGAGGATTTCCTTGGAAGGTTTGATATGCTGGATATATGGAGGAAAAGAAACCTAGATACGATTCAATTTACTTACAGACAAAATAACCCTTTAATTCAAAGTAGGTTAGACTATTGGCTGGTTTTAAACGAACTGGAGAAACAAATTGCCGAGTGTAATATTATACCCTCCATAGCTCCTGATCACTCTGCCATCCATCTAGGTTTGTCTTTGGGTGATAAAGGTTTTCAAAAAATAGGTCCATCTTACTGGAAGTTCAATAATAGTCTGTGTTTAGATGTAGAATATGTTCAATATATGAGAGCAGAAATTAAATCTGTCGTAGATCAGGGGAAGAAAGATATTACAGACGCCAGAGTCCTGTGGGATTTCGTTAAAATGAAAGTTCATGAAAAAACAAAGAAATATTCCAAAGGTAGGGCACAGGAAACGAAGGAAAACCTACGCAAATTACAGAGAGATATTCAGAAGCTTGAACTTTCATTGGTTATTTCTCCAGATAATGATACCTTACACAATTTGAAGTCAAAGAGAAAGGAACTCAAAGTGTTATATGATCAGAAAGTAGTCGGGTTAAAAGTTAGATCGCGTGCAAAATGGTTTGAAGAAAGTGAAATCAATGAAAATTATTTTAAACAACTGTTGGCATCCACTCAGAAACAAACATTTATAGACAAATTACAATTAGATGGTAGGAATGAAGAAACATCTGATCCAAAACAAATTTTAAAAGATTTTTTTTTTTTTATCATAACCTATACTCAGAAAATGAAAAGATGGATAGGACAGATGATCTCTTTTTTAACATGTCTCACTTAAATATAAGTAAAGCTAGTAAGAAGTCGTGTGATGAGAAAATTACATTTGGGGAATGTACTTCAATGTTAAATAAAATGTCTTTAAACAAATCGCCTTGGAATGACGGTTTGTCAGTGGAATTTTATCGCATTTTTTGGCCTGATATAGGGAACCTTGTTTTGGACTCCTTCAATGCCTCCTTTGAGAAGGGTGAATTGTCCACCACACAGAAACAGGGTGTAATAACGGTAATAAAAAAAGAAGGTAAAAACCCTTTATATATTCGCAATTACAGACCAATTACCCTCCTTAATGTGGATTATAAACTTTTGTCTAAAGTGTTGGCGGAAAAAATAAAGAATGTATTGGAAGAGGTGATACATGTAGATCAAGTTGGTTTTTTGCCTGGTAGGAATATAGGAGAAGCGGTGAGAATTATTGACGATGTCATATTTTACACACAGGTATACAAGGTACAGGGTTTTCTAGTAACAGTTGATTTCGAGAAAGCTTTTGACACTGTCTCACACTCATATATGAATTTCTTACTGAAAAAATATGGTTTCGTCCCATATTTTTGTAGATGGATAGAATTATTGTATACAAATGTAGTTAGTTGTGTCATGAATGGGGGCTTTTCCACAGGCTATTTTGAAATAGGCAGGGGAGTAAGACAAGGAGATCCCTTAAGTCCATATTTATTCTTGTTAATCATAGAAACATTAGCAGTGGTTATTCGCAATGAACAAAAAATAAAAGGTATTTTGATAGGCAATATACAGACGAAGATAGTAATGTATGCGGACGACTGTTCAATTTTTTTGAAAGACACAGAAGATATGAAAATCTTAGAAAAAATATTAGATTCCTTCTCTCACGTATCTGGATTAAAAATTAATAGGGACAAAACACAAATCATGAAGCTTGGTTCTTCTAGTCACAGTAATGAAAATTTGACCGGTATAACATTGGGTAAGATGGTTTCTCTGGTAAAAGTTCTTGGCATATACTTCTCTTTGGATATTAATGTTAAAGAAGAAATGAATTATAAGAAAATACTGAGCAAAATAAAAAGATTGTTAGGGTGGTGGAAGCAACGGGATTTAACACTTTTTGGGAAAATTCAATTGGTTAAAGTTTTTGCAATCTCTAAATTACTATATGTGTCTTCTATAATGTCGGTACCACCAAGTATTTTCAAAGAAGTTGAAAAGATATGTTTCAATTTTATATGGAATGGACATGATAAGATAAAAATGAATATTTTATATTTGAATTATGATAAAGGGGGTTTGAAAATGTTGAATTTCAAGTACATGATCTATGCACAGCGTGTAGTGTGGATTAAGAAACTGCTTGGTGGCAATAATGACATGAAATGGAAACAATTTTTCGAATATATATTCAGAACGGTAGGAGGAAAGTTAATATTTTTTTGCAATTATAATCCCAAAACAATCAATATTAAGGCACCCAATCTATACTTGGATTTTTTGAACATCTGGAATTATCTAAAGGAGAAGGAATATATTGTAAAAGAAACACATAATGAAAATCAAATTATCTTTAACAATACTTTTATTGAAGGTAGGATAATTCCTTTTAATGCAAAATTATTTAATGTGAACATTTTTCAAGTTAAACATTTGACGGACGCAGAAGGTGATATGAGATCAGGGGACTATTTCATAAGGAAAGGTCTTAATGTAGACGATCTGTTTTTGCTTAAAGAAGCTACGCGGAGGTTTCAAAAGGCTTTTAATCTTAATAATGTTGGTATCATTACAAAGTTAATGTTACAATCTTTCTAATGGTTCATATTTAGTTATCAAAAATTGTTACAGAATTGACTTATCTGCTATTAAAAGTGGTGAAATTACTACCCGATTATTCCGCCCTCGATCGGCCCGCTATTGTGACGTACGATTTGTGACGTAGGAGGTTGGGCACATGAGCGCGAGAGTGCTCCCAAGAGCTCTCACACAACTTCTCGCCTGCATGCATTATACGTTACAAACGCCACTAGAACGCTAAATATCTGATCAAAATGTCCGAGTTTGAAGAAGAGGTTTTACTCGATTTAGAATTCGAATTTGATGGGCACAGCTCCACAACTAGTGGCAGTGGTACTGATAGTGACGATGATGATAATGGGGGTGTAGGAGAGATGGAAAAAAGAGAACAATTCGAAGAAGACGGTGTCGATGCTGGTGCAAGTCCAGTGATAGTATATCAGCGCGAGCTGGCTGAGCTGCCAGCTGCCGCTCAGCTCCCCCGGCCCCGCTCAACTGGCGATCGATCTGTCATGCACCTTAATTGTCACTGGGGTGAGACATTTTCGAATTTGTCGGGATGTGTAGGGCTCTTTAGCAAATTTCACGGATAACAAAACAAAGACGATCAGATGTGAGGTTATATTTGGCGAAAATCAATTACAAATATGCACCATTCATAAATAGAACTGCAGCTGCAGGACATAAACATGCAAGGGAAGCTCGCGATTCACTCATCATTATTGTCTCCGTATATATTCAACAGCAATCACTATCACGCCAAGGGCAAGGCATGATGACCGAACAAATGCAAAACATCTCAGCAAATTACACAAAACGGAAGGGTATTTGGACAAATCGAATTGCACGATTCACCCCTCGTATTATATAACCTAAATTTGCTTAATATTATATGTAATTACATGATTTCTAGAGATTGTTATTCCACTTTCTGGTCAGGATATGAAGCATGCAAAGTCTGGATAATGTATACGTATAGGCCTATGCAAAACACCGCACGCGAGCTGTGCGAGAGGCGAGCTCGAGGCCTAGAGTTGCGATCGTGCCCAACCAGTGGCGTCATAATCGGCCTACTGCGCGAACAAACTGTTCAAGCCAGGAATAGAAGTTTGAGGAGGTTCTTGGAAAAAGCTTCATACCGCGTTTCATTTATATTTACAAGACTTTAGAGCAGAATGTGTGTGTTCAAGTTGGTCTACGCTATCCGGACATGCATAATTTGCCCATTTTGAGTGATTATGTGAAATTTCTTCGCCTAGCTTCTTTAATGATCTATACACCAGATTGCCAGCTGCCTGGAAGATTAAGAGAATTTGCAGAGGGAGAGATGATACTCTAAATGACACTGTTGATCTTTCCAACATTAACTTTATCATTAACAAAACAGTACATTCTTTTGAGTCTTTCTCTTCCAAAATGCTCTATAACATTTTTATTGCTATAATACAAGATGCATTTGCTTTTAAACATCCAGAGGTAATAGCTTTAAATCTAGATAAGTCGGAAACTACAACATGTTTCTCAATCCCCAGATTTTCCACTCTAGATGGGAAGTTAAGGGAATTTCAGTATAAACTTTTACATAACATCATATTTTGTAATGATAAATTGTATCTTTTTGGATTAACACAGTCAAATTTATGTTCCTTTTGTAGAAAAGAAGTAGAAACCTATCGTCATATCTTCTTTGAATGTTCTGAAGGGACCAGAATATGGAATGAGATGGGAAACAGTTTAAAGATGTTTCAGTTTCTTAATATGCAATGGATTGATGTGTTGCTTGGTTTCAGAAAAAATATGAAAGATAATATATTGTTAAATCATGTATTGATTATGGTCAAATATATGATTTACAGTAATCGTAAAAATGGAAAGTTCCCAACTAGTAAAGAAATATGTAAGGCTGTAGAGAACTCAAAAAAAGTTGAACATGAAAAAGCAAAATTAAAGGACAAACTGCCAATACATTATCAAAAATGGGAAAAATTTACCCCTTAAGGCAGGGGAACTGATTGTATATATATTGTAATTCCTGTTTCCTGTTCACTCACTCACTTTCCCATCGATCCGGACATTTATCTGCTATCGTGTTTGCTTGTTTTTTTATATTTCATATTTATATATTTTTTAAATAACGGTATAGTTACAGACCTCCACTGATACAAGACCCTTATATAGTTATAATGAAAAATGCACCGTATTATTCTATGTAAATATAACAAATGTTGTCATCATGGGCTATGAAGCAGCACCTTCACCTTATACTTTTTGTTTATAAAAGAAAATCTTTGTTCAGATTGCTTAATTTATATTGAACTAATTAATTTGCTTATTATGTTGTAAAAATTGTTCCTTTTTATAATGTTGTATTCAAGTATTACCGTCACCTTTTCATTTTTTAAAGGAATTGGAGCACATTCTGTACACTTGTTTGAATGTGTACTATATTAGTTTGGATACTTATGGAAAATATTTTTTAAATATGTTTTGTGTTTATAATGTATGAGACAATGTACTACATGTATGTTTATACTGTAAGAACAGTTGTGTTCCTTTTCATCATTTTGTATAATTATGAAGATCTGAATAAAGGCAAAAAAGCTTTAAAAAAAAAAAAATACTTCAGTTTTGTATATACCTGACATAAGAGCCACAAAGAACTCTTTTTATCACTAAGGCTGGATAAATATGGCACAGGTTTAAAATTTCTTTTGAAATTATTGCTTTTGTTCTGGCAGCTGTGTTAGGAGCGTGGTGTATTTCAAGGAAAAACCTGCCAGATACACATTCAATGCCTTGGTTGAAAGAGACAACTATTGTATTGACTGAATGCCATATAAAATGGTTTTCATCATGTAGATATTTTATCCTGCAACCCCTTTGAGAGTCTAGTGATTGAATACCATGGCGTTGTCGCAATTTGATTCATTTGTTTACGATTTACATGACTTCTTTGCCCTGGAAGGCAGCTGTTATCACTTTGTGAAGGCATTGGTCGTTAGATCTTTAGAATTATGAATGTGTCGGGATAGTATTGATTATCATATTATCATATTAAAGTTACTTCGGATCATTTGGTTAATATATGTACCTTTTGTATCTCAAAATAGTATGAACGTAATTTTTAACCCACAGCAGGTAATGGTGCTGCTATCTTCCCAACTAATCATAACTTTAACAGATTACCAATCACCTCGAAACACAATTGTTAGTATTCTAAAGTTCATTCCTATTTCTCAAACTAGAGTTTAGTTGGCATAGCGATATACAACAAATGCTCAGGGATGATAATTCTATATTAAAGGGATAGTTGAGTTCTGTTTTCAGATCGCAAATGCCTTCAAAGTGCATGGTTATAGCTCTTATTCTTATCTGTGACATTTTGAGTGCCCTTTTAGAACCTGAAATTGCTATGAAGGTAATTTTAGACCCCAAAATGCGTGAAATTCAGCAATACGATCATACCGATTCAGCTCCACTTTTAAAGAAATACGGCGACAAGTCCTGTAGAAGTTTTTCAGACCCGGAAAAGTTGATAAGTACAAGGTTTTGTTGTTGATTTGTGTTCTAGATGGGTATTGAAGTAAATTCAGCTTGGTTGCCAGCTTGGCAACCTTGAGCAACTTTTTTAATAGCCATATTAGCATAATCATCTAATTAGCATATGTGCAATATGTAATATAAATGTTGCTAATCTCAATCCAGGAAGCCTGAAAACATGGATAATACGACTTTTCAAGGGTTTTCTATGACAAGGAATTCATTTATGACACCAATTTTTATTTTTAAGTAATAACATTGTCTTAAATAGCATAGTTAGCATAATATGTACAATATATGGACTTCATTGTCATTGTTTATCTATAAAGCCTAAAAATGGTGCAATGCAACATTGTAAATCACTTTTGAAAGATTAATCATTAATTCATGAGAAGATATGCCATGTATATGTAGTGTAATTAGCCTAATTAGCATAATAATCTAATTAGCCGCGGACCTTGTGATCGACAGTGTGGCGACGTACTCATCCACGACACCTCCGGCCTGGACGATCTGCCCCCTCAAACTTCGGCACCCTAGTACAGCATTCTGCAACAGAGGTGTCCTGGAGCCCTGGGGTGCCGAAAGACAGCTTTAAAGAGTGCCACAAGAGAAGTAAGGTAATTTTCAAAAAAAGAAACCATGAGAGTCTTTAATTCCACGGGGAAATAGCAATTTTAAGATAATAAAAAAACCTTTTTCATCGCGCATTTCGCTCGCTCGCAAATTTTTTAAACAGCATGATTTCAGGTAGACGAGATCCTGTTGACCTCCACATGTACACAACGAGGTGCCCAAGATTCATTCTTTTTGACAGAGAGGTACCCAAATATATTTTATATCATCTCTATCCAGACTAATTATTTAATGAATCATTGTACACGTACTATGATAAGAAACGAGCAATGTTGCACTGCAAAATCCGTTGTTTTGACTTCTAGTGAAATTAAGAATAGATTTTTGAAGAAAAAAAATATAAGGATTGACCTAAGTGTATAATTCTTCATTTCCAGGTGGTTTAATCATTCAAATAAAAAAAAAAACCCAGAAAGTTACGACATTTGAATCTCGTATTCTCATTCTTGTGTGTATACTCAGAGTTGATCAAAGTATTTCTCATAAATGGAATGTCCCCCTCTAAGTTGAAGCAAATTATTCGGCTTGTTTACATTAACACCACTGCTCAGGCACTATCGTAATTTAAATGTAGCTGTTAATGTTTATTTCCATCAATATAGCACTACTTGAGGTGTGCACTGGAAACTTCGTGATGACATATATTATGTCTTCATAGGAAGACTGTATTATAAGATGTTGAAGTAGGTAGGCAAAAGGTCATGGAGTTCATTGCATGAAGATACCTCGTTTTCACAATAACTCAAGAATCACTACAGGTATAATCGAGCTTCAAACCTGGTGAATTAGGGGGGGGGTATCACCAATGGAAAGCGATCTGATACATTTTTTAGGTAAGTAGTTAAAGGTTAAAGGTGATAGAGGTCAATTTACTAAAAGACAGGTTATAGGCTCATTAATGCAATATTTTGAATACAACTTGAAAATGAACTTTGTATGCGTCTTGTTTCCATTGTGATATTCCAAGAATAATTGATGCCATGATTTTAACTGAATTTAGGCGGAGGCATATCGGAAATACAGTTTCATGCCTTTTGTTTAAATATATATTGTTTTGTTTTTGTTTTGGTCACCATAGGAGACCTCGAAAAAAGGTTGGCCTCACTATTTGTACGTTAACTAAGTTGATAAGGAATCGTCAAATTCAAGCCCAAATATCTCTTCTCCCCTTGAGAACTATCTATCCGGTTGGCTCTGCCTAGGTTATTGGAAGTGCTCCCTCTTTTGATGAGTTTGGGTATATGAACTCCTCCTGGAAAGACGAGTTTATTTCTAATATACTGATTATGTATGACATATCACTTTCACTATCCATTCTTTGAAGTGTCGATATACGAGATGAATAAATACCCCCGTCGTCCGCCTCCCCCGCAAACACATAACACACATAACATAAACACGCCCATCTACCCACACACTCAACAAACACGAAATGTGTACACATAAATATTGAAATTTCTCTCTCTCCCTCCATCACTCCTTCCCACTTCTCCTCATCCATTTCTTTCTCCCCCATCCCCTTCCCGTTTATCGCCCTATCTCTCTTTCTCTCTCTCTCTCTCTCTCTCTCTCTCTCTATTCTCTCTCTCTCTCTCTATTCTCTCTCTCTCTCTCTATTCTCTCTCTCTCTCTCCCTATTCTCTCTCTCTCTCTCTATATATATATTCTCTCTCTCTCTCTTCCTTTCTCTCTCTCTTTCTGTCAGCTTGTTTCCCATCACCTAATGTGACCACTAGATCCAAACATCTTTTCTTTAAATTTCTACCCAACAAACCTCTCTTTTAAATGTTTCATAAGTTTGTCGACCATACATTTGAGAAATTGAGTAATTTAGAAATAGATTAATTGATTTCTTTCATATGTTTCATCATTTTTTGGAACATTATATATTCACGTGCATTAATGTGACATTTCTTAGATTGGAGTTCTATACAACTCTTTCTCCAAATTGAGTACATGCCAATATGCAGAAGAGAAAAGAAAACTAAATCATAATAAGTTACATGTTTCATGCGTAGTTAAAACGAATTAAATATGCTTGCAGCCTTCAGGTTAAGTAGAGATTTAACTATGAAAGTAGAGAATGACCCGCTATTAAAGGTAAAGACCAGTATTGGAAACGCCCCAATTTCTATAAATGAAATGGAAGCTCTTATTACCAATCATGTGAAAAAATGTGTTTTGTTTAATACATGATGATACAAAATTTGCCGGGAAACCGCCTACTAATTGATATATTTGGTAAATTAGTATATCTATTGGTGTGTGAGAGATAAAACGCACGTGTGTGTAGTCCCATATACATCTTTCTGTGTACAGTGCTTGTAACTTTACGAAGACTGGGCCAAATTTCTTATCATTTTGATGATTCTAGAACCTTGCAGTACACACCAATACTTATATGCTATATAGATGATCTACCTTTTCTGATCGATTCCACAACGTTTCTTTCACAAAACAATCGCATGACCATTACTGGTCTTTACCTTTAAGAAAGATAGACAAAATGGGGAGAACGGTAACTACAGCAATAGTAACAGGTTAAGTAGCAGGTTTATTAAATTTAGTGATGCCAGGTCATGGGCAATATCAACTGAGTGACCATAAATTCAAAATGAAGAGTAAAACACGAGCCATTTTATTATTGCAAATTAGCCTAGTTTTAACACCTTTTGAAAAAAGAGCATGTAGATTTCGAATTTAAATAAGGAAAGAGTTCGACTTCTCTGGTGCAGTGTGTCGAAAAGTATTAACAGCAACTAAGGTAGGATTGTACTTGTCAGTTTGTATAGTGGGATAAGGGTGAAACACTTCATTTAAATTGAACCATTGAACAAAATATGAAGGTAGTCGACCATTTTGTATTTCGGATCGAACACAAATGTGCAATTTTTAGAATATTGATATCATAGACTTGTAATGCTTTTAGTTTTAAAAGTAACGGTTTTATAGTGGTCACGGTAAAAGGAATTGGTGAAAATCAATAGTAAATGGAATCTACATTACTCTTGGAATTGGATAAAATGATAATATGAAATATATGGCAGAATTAAGGAATCATACAACATTAACCAAATATTAAATGGGACATAATGTTTCAATTCATATGTTTTCTGACAATCTTCTTGACTTGTATTCCCAACACTTAGACTTCATATTTTATTTTGTGATTCCAATCCAAGATGGTTAATATAGAAGAAGTTGCTTGTAATATTTTTGAAAATAATGCAAGCACGCTAGAGCCCAATGTTAATGATAATTTTGATCATGCCTCTCCAATTGTTTGTCATTACTGTTCAGAAAATCAATTTATGGATGGGTTTCGTAATAAATGTGAAAATGATGTTACTGTCCTACATTTAAATGTTAGAAGTATGCATAAAAATGTTGATGCTTTTAATACTCTTATCAGAAACCTCAATGATAGCTCTACAATAATTGGGGTCACGGAGACTTGGTTTTCGAGTGAGAGTGATGTTAATTTATATTCTATTTCTGGATATAGTTTGGTGTCTAATCACAGACGTGATAAAAGAGGCGGTGGTGTTGCTTTATACATTCCAGTTGGTATGGATTTCCAAGTAAGGCATGACTTAAATGTGATGACTGATCAGTTGGAGTCTATTTTTGTAGAGTGTTTTATTCCAGGCAAAAAGAATGTTATCTTTGGAGTTATATATAGACCTCCCCAGAGTAATATAGATCTTACTGTGAATGAATTGCAGAGTATATTGTTGAACCCACTATTTGTCAATAAGTCAATATTCTTAATGGGAGATTATAATATAAACCTTCTTCAATGTGATGAAAATGACCATTATAATGCTTTTTTGAATATGATGTTGTCATTTTCTTTAATGCCATTAATTACAAAACCCACAAGGGTAACTGATAGTTCATCTACCCTTATTGATAACATATTTTTTAATTTGCAACCTTTTCCATCTTCAGGTATTATAATATCAGATCTTTCAGATCATTTCCCTATCTTCACTAGAGTGAATTTTCGTAATACTGCTCATAAACATGAATGTAAATATATTCGTAAAAACAATCCTACTAACATTGAGAAGTTTCGAGAAGCACTAACGGCAACTGACTGGAGTGCAGTTTTACTTGAAAAGGATGTTAATATTTCATTCAACAATTTCTTTAATAAGTTTTTGCTACTCTATGATGAAATTGTTCCGATTTCCAAATGTAATACAAGAAATCGTAAGAAAATTCCACGCATGCCATGGGTCAGTGCTTCCTTGTTGAAGTCTATCAATAAGAAGAATAAGTTGTATTATTCTTATAAAGTTAGTGGAAGAGAATCATCACGTAAACGATATGTTGATTATAAAAACACCCTTACTTCAGTCTTGCGTGCAGCAAAGAAAACATATTATTTTGCTCAGTTTCAAGCAACTTCAAACGATATCAAAGGAACTTGGAAAGTGATAAGAAATGTGTTCAAGTCAAAGAAAAAAATTCTGATGTAAAAAATATTGAAATTGATGGTCGTTTAGTGGAAGATAAGAATATTATTGTGGAAAAATTCAATGATTATTTTTGCAGTATTGGTCCTAATCTGTCACGGGCGGTCCCTTCCTGTCAAAAATCTTTTAACGATTTCCTGAAAGAAT
The DNA here is from genome assembly GCA_035222895.1 of Strongylocentrotus droebachiensis. Classification (NCBI taxonomy): domain Eukaryota; kingdom Metazoa; phylum Echinodermata; class Echinoidea; order Camarodonta; family Strongylocentrotidae; genus Strongylocentrotus; species Strongylocentrotus droebachiensis. Next base: position 48,372 of record JAVYIG010005854.1, read on the forward strand.
CTAACAAGAAAAGCTTATTCCTTTTCCCATTAGTTAGGGAAGAGTTGCTTACTATTGTGAATTCGCTTAAGGCTGGGAAAAGTCCTGGTTACGATGGTGTCAATAATAACATAATTAAACAGGTTATCTTAGCGATTATTCAACCCCTTATTCATGTTTTTAATTCATCAATGTTAAATGGAATAGTCCCCGAAAACATGAACATTGCAAAAGTCGTACCCGTTTTTAAAAAGGGTGATCCTCAATCTTTTTCAAATTACCGTCCTATTTCCCTTCTAACCTCCTTCTCAAAGATCCTTGAAAAAGTGATTTATGTTAGAACTTTAGATTTTTCAACAAAAGTAAAATATTCTCAAATTTTCAGTTTGGGTTCCGAGAGAAACATACTACCTCTCATGCCTTGCTGCACTTTATAGATAAGATTTCACAAGCAATAGACAAAAAGATGCACACAATCGGTATATTTCTTGATTATTCCAAGGCATTTGATACTATAGATCATGAAATTTTGCTAGGGAAATTATCGCATTATGGTGTCAGGGGCACAGCTCTGGACTGGTTTAAGAGCTACTTAGCTGACAGGAAACAATTTGTTTCTTTAAACGGTTTTGATTCAGGGTTACAGAATGTCACATGCGGCGTTCCTCAGGGATCTCTCCTTGGTCCGCTCTTGTTTATTGTATATATTAATGACTTTCATTTCTCATCTGATATTTTGTCATTCATTTTATTTGCTGATGATTCCAGCTTGTACTATTCACACAAAAATTCACAAACTCTGTTAGAAACGGTTAATTTCGAACTAAGTAAAGTTACTTTGTGGATTCAAGCAAATAAATTGTCTTTAAATCTGCAGAAGACAAATTATATGTTTTTTAGTAATACAATCAAAGTGCTTCCAGGAGATGTATCATTTAATAATGTATTGATAGATAGGGTATCATCAACAAAATTCCTTGGTTTGCACATTGATGAGCAAATGAGTTGGAAAATTCATGTAAATCATCTCTATAAGACATTGTCAAGAAACAGTGGCGTAATTCATGAATTGAAATCAATTTTACCTAAAGGCATCCTTCTATTAATGTACTCAACATTAATCCTCCCCTATCTTAATTATGGTGTTCTTGCTTGGGGTAACTCTCTTAAAACTAACCTTGAAAAGGTATACTTGATTCAAAAGAGGGTCTTAAGAATTATTTGTAACGTTAGCTTTCGTACGCACACTAATCCGCTTTTCTATTAAAGATATTTATCACCTTCAACTGGGTTCTTTAATGTACGACTTCGATTCTGGTGTCCTTCCACAGGCTCTAGTCAGCATTTTTAAGAAAAATAGTCAAGTTCATGACCATGCTACACGAAAAGCCTCTGCGTTTCACTTACCCCAAGTAAGGACAAAGTTAACTTTTAATACTTTGGTTTTTACTGGACCTAAATTTTGGAACTCTCTAGGCTCTAGCGTTAAGCAATCTGTTAGTCTCTCTTCATTTAAGTGTAAACTTAAGGTTTATCTTCTCGATAAATACTGTGACTCATAGAGTAGTTCAATTTTGTAGTTAATATGGTGAAAAGATATATTATGTATTACTATAAATGTAAATTTTCTTCTTGATATTAATATGTGTCTAACTGAATATTTTCAGATTGTCAACCTCTTATTCCCTCCCCCTGTTGTATTGTGCCCGTTGTGTGCTGTGCCTATTGTCGATGTGCTGTAGTCTTCTATTATTTCTCATATTTTCTCTTTTCTCCCGTCTTGTCTAGTCTCGTCTCTCGTTTTGTTGTTGTTGTTGTGTGTGTGTACACTTCTTGTTTTGTTATACCCCCTTTTCCCTATTGTATTCTTAGGTAGTCACAAATATCTATTCATCATGTTTTATCCGGCTCAGAGGGGACCCTAATAATTACAAGCTCTGCTTTTACCAGGGTCTCCTCGTCTTTCTTTTAGTTAACTTTGTTTTTATCATTGCCATAATTTGTTATTTTGCATTGTAAATGTGTTATGATCCAATGTTATGCTCTGTATGTCATTTTGAAAGAAAGACGAATAAAATCTTATCTTATCTTATCTTATCTTATCAATTTACAGAGTATTTCAAAATTACGTGAAATTATGTGAGAGATATATACTTCCCCTGGTTATTCCATCTCAGATTATCATTTATTAGAATACCAAGGAACTTAGTACACTTGTTTCTTTCAAATAATTCACCATCTAAAGTACATTTTTTTGCCTTTCCTGTTTTGAAAGTATAAACATTTGTTTTTTAAAGCTTAAGAGATAGTTTATTAGCATTAAATCATTTTGATAATTTTGATTCAGTTAAATGATAATACAGGTATTGCTTTCTATTCGTCAAATATTTTTCAATCGACTGTATTACCACACAAATCATTCCATACTATTTCAATGTACGTATTATTCAACGTCAAGAATGGGATATGCACTCTATCAAATACTTGCAAGAATACTCATTCAGTTGATTGGGATTTTCTTAATACCACAATTGCAAAAATCCGAGGCTTTTCTTTTCCTCTTAATCTTACTGTTTAAAAAACTTTCGAACCTGGATCCCAACTGAATAGAAACAATAAGCAATCAAAATAAACCACAAGGACACACATCTAAGAACAGATCAATATACAGATGTGAATACGATATCAAAGAGCGTGCGAGTTTTGTGCAAAAACACTTGGGATATAGTTTTGTGTTTTCCTAATTGTCCTCTACTTAAACAAAATAATCTGAAAGTGTATTTTGAAGTGTATACTACATGTATCTATATATAGACATATTTTGGTTTGAGGTGTGGAGGAGTTGGTTTGTTTCTTTAATTCATCATAAACAATTAAAAGAGAAATTCTTCTAAAAACGGTAAGATACAGAGCTATGCAGAAATTAAGAAATAAGTCCCTTAATAACCAAATATTTTTAGGTGGGCATTTTATAAAATACTGTGCCGGTGCCATATAGGTAAGAATATTCTTATACCTCATTAAAGTGCAAATTTTGACAAGCAAATCTACCTCTCCCACATTGACCAGGTTATTTATGTTTCAACTAAAGTAACAACAAACCTATCATATATTTATTATCAAACTATTTCTATATGACATGTGTTAACATATTAAACGCTAAAGAAGCTAAATTAGGCCTTGCTTTTATCTGAATAAAGAAAACAAATATATATACTGTTAACTGGTTTTAGTAATAGGCATCTTTATCAAATCCTTAAAACATGATATCTACCATTCTCTGCCAAAGCAAATTTTGTGCAAGCAAAATATCACGAGCATATCAACATCCGAACCCCCCCCCCCCCCCCGGCGTATAGAGACTGAAACTGTGCCCCTTCAAATACACTCAAATATTTCGTCTCTTTATTTTATCTCAAGTACTACTTAACAGACAATATCCATATAACCCGAGCTTAAGTATACTTATTGTTGTCTATATCAACCACCCCGATAATCTACATGTGATATCTGCTATGTACTCATTAACAAATTTTGATATGCTATTTCCTCATTTATTTGCTTAATAGTTTCTTTATATTTAATTTCATTTTTTTCGTTTCATTTCTGTCTTTCTGTCTTATTTATTATATATGTATTTGCTTGCTAATTTTTGATTGAGGAGGTTTACATTAAAAGATATGTATAACGTTTGCATTGTCTCAAGCAAAGTACTTAAGCGAATGGGACTGTTTAAAGTCTTTATTCAATATAAGATGATTCATCATTCGTTTTCATTATTGTATTGTCATATGAAATTCCCTCTGTATTCACATACGTAGGGTCACCGAGAAAAGTCTTTTCTGCGGTTGTCGGGTTGTGCTTCCGTGTGAGTGTAGGGCCTACGTAAGACCCGAGTTTGTCCTCCATTGTTGCTCCATCACCGATTAGCGCCATGTATTGCTGGACTGGTGCTAAAGGCCGCATCTCCATGTAGCCTGAACACATATCCCGGCCTTCCGCATCTGAAACCAGCTCCTATTTAAAGAGAAAGCATAGGTCATGATAACAAGTTTCCAATTAGAGTTCGATACCGTTCTTAATGCGTGTTTGTCAATATACAAATGTTAAAAAGAGTGCACTAGGCATGAAAGGTAATAGGAACATCACAGTTCTGTTCTTTTTCAGAATAATTGATAACTAGTGTACAAGTAGTAAACTTTAAGTTTAGCCATCCAACTCGATAAAAGAAAGAAGTTAGTTCTTATCCTTCCAGAAAACGCGTCTCCCTCATCTTAAGTATGGTATGACAGCGATAACAAGAATGATATTTATGTTGTCGATGGGGAAACAAATCTTGTTAATCCCTTTGATATGAAATTAATAACAAAACAAGTTGTTTTGCTTGAGGTATATGTTATTCCAAGTAAATGAAATATAATGTTATTTTCTATGGGTTTGTTTAAAGGAAATATCCGTAAGAAATGTTTGGCCGAGGGGGTAGGGGGACATGAACAGGTAAGCGTTGCAAAGAATTTCGACAAATTGTTTGTTTCTTTAATTCCGTAGAAAAGTATTGATGAACAGAAAAACAATGCATTACCGTTTTGACCCTTATACCAGCGGTGGACCTGGCTCCCATGGTCCTGGTCTGAACTATCTCGATGGTATCATCCGCAGGAGACACAAGTGACTGAAGTGGAATCCGGTCCTGGCTTCTCTGAGCCATACGGCGACTGGCTTGAGCCGCGTGCGATGGAGCGCGTGATTGGTGAATAGATGGGTCAGCTGTGGAGGTTGGGATGAGGGGAAGAGGTCCTCGTTCATGCCCCTTCGGGTGTGCACCTGGACCATGAACGTTTCCTTGTTCTCTAGGAACTCTTCCTGTAAACATTATACACACATAAATGGCATCTATAGAGGTGGCCAGTAAGAAAGGTTTGACATACGATTGATTATTATTTTTCTTATCTAGATTTAACTACGTTAACAGCGATGTAGAGAGCATAATGTTTAACGAAAGGTCTGAAAATATGGATATCTAACTTTAATGCAGTAAATAACATTATATTGTAACTAAATTTTGAGATTCTTGATTTTCTTTGTGCCATATACTGTTTCCTCATATCCCCCTCCCCCCTTTATTCTTTTAGATCAGTCCCTCCTCCATTGACAGTTCATTTATTTGTTTAAAATGCGAACATATATTCAAACTTTGAGCAACTCTTATCAAAAACAAAGAACACGCATCCCTCCCATTCCAACGGTGTGTAAACATTTGAATACCCCGAAAGAAAATGGAAAAACCCACTATATTTGTCATGGTTGCATTGATTATAATTCATGGTTCTACTTGTTTTACTTCGAATCTTTTATATTCAGGCAAGTATCTCATACCATTTGATGGTGTTTTGCTTAGCCCATATTTTCACCCAGTCACAGAGTTCTGACACTAATCTTTAAGTCAAGTTCTTGATATAATAACAAAATTATAACCTTTGTTCTTGTTTCTGCATCTCCGAAAGACGAATATGAAAACAATGACAATCATAATGAGAAAGGCTGTGGCTCCTACAGCGTACATGGCAAATGACACTATTTCTGCAGAGATGAAAGAAGACATTTTAATGGCTAATGAAGATTTGTTTTATAAAGAAGAGTTTCACCCTAAACAGATTGAGTATATGGATACTTGTGTCTGGTGTTACATGCTGTCCATGCTAATAATATCGTTGTAAATGACATCCATTCTTTTAACATCTAACGAATGACTATTACGGCGAGTTGCCCAAATACATAATCGTTAGGGCATACCAGAACGTGTAAACTTATCTTAAAAGCTTTAGTGACAACAAATAAATGTTGTGATAACTTGAATATCATTTAACTACCGTTATTAGTATCATATTGCTAATGTGTTCAAGTACTGAGATATACTCATGCCTCAAATTCCAAAGAAAATTCTTTAATGCAAACGTACATATGCAAACAAATATGTTAGATGTAAACATTGTCATTTGATTTGCAGGACACACATACTATGTGTCATCACGAAAAATTGTTCATGTTAATGTGAACCTGATGTTTTAAAGTAAGAATTGCAGTTTTCTGGTTACATTTAGTACAGTCGTTTAATTTATCTCATTCAAATTATTATTTACTTTTCATTATATATACTTCTACATTTCTAGAAACACAACATACTACGTATAAATCTAGAAGAAACAGAAAGTTACGTAGCTTTCAAGGAGTTGGGGAGCCAATTCAGGATTAAGAAGGCTGGATATTTCAAAACCCAAATAAAAAATCGCATTAAAAATATCAATATAACATAGTTAAACGGCTCTCAAAGTACCATCAATGAAGAACAGAACATTGTTTCACAAGGATTGTTTGCATACTACCCGATAGTAAATAATTCATTAGTGAATCTATCTTACCTGGAAATCCGTCGGTATTAGCCACTGTTAAAATTTCAGGATGGTCTGTAGATGCCAGATATATTGAACCTAATAAAAGACAGAAAGATCTGAGTTCCTTTTCTTTATCAGCATTTGATCCAATTATTGTAGGGTCATATGCATTGTAAATTTTGAAATAAAGTATTCAATTAAGAGATCACTAGTACTGTATTTTCATACTCAAATAATTCAGTTTTTATCGTATAACAATTGAATGTCTTTTCATTCGAATTCTTTGATGCTGTCGGTAGAAGAGAAGTGTAAGTAAATGTTAACAGGGGTTCATGTAGAAATTCGTGTTTTTATTCCTTACCATTAAGTACGTTGAAGTATTCTTCTAAGCAAACCCCTGGGCATAGAGAGGTCTTTAACACACAGCAGGACAGAGAGTTTACGTTTGAATCGAGCTTGTAAATAGCCAAATGTAATTCTCTGGCATGTTCCCACGAAGCACTCATATTTTCATTTCCTCTCCCATCCTGGTAAGTTGTGGTGAAGAAGAATGATGATGATGTCAGATTGAAGTTACTGGTATTGGTTTGACAGCTCAATGCACTCCGACCATCGACGGTAGATTCCAATGAGTCGCTTCTGACGATTTCAAGATGCTGAACACATACTGCGAGGAAAAAAAAAAGAAGATTCGATATCATTTCACCCAATTAATCAAAAACAATATACTTACGTCTGACTAAACATTGTTTAACATAACAAGAATAGAATACATGTATATACATTTGTAAACAAATATATAAGTTGCCCGGTAGGTAGCAGCCAGAAAAGAGATGACGCTTAATAGTGGTGGACCTGAATAAAATATATAAATAAAAGATGAATATAAATACCAGTTTACAGGGACATGGCAAAATACAACATTCATGACCAAAACAACAAACAAAACAAAACAACTTTGCCTCGTCTATATAATATTTAACATAATGGACATAACAGGTTCAAATTAAATTAATATTTTGCAAGAAGAATTTCCTTTAAACGTACTAATATAAACATTAAGCGATTAAGATTATTTGATTCATAAGGGAAGCGAAGTCCAAGTAAAAGGTTCTTGTTACATAATTGATTTTAGAGAAAACAAAATTGTTTACGCATATGCGATGAATACAAATCCATAGCGTTTATTTTTCTACGGATTGGAATATTGCAATTTAGATAAAAATAATTTCACAGTGAGTTAGGAAGAATATGAATATGATAAATTAGTACATGAAAATTCCTACTTGGTAATAATATTAATTATATACCTCACTTAAGAAATCCAGCCAACTGATTGGTCGAAATTGCATTCATAAACTTTAACTATTCCTCTAAAATTCCCGGTAAAATTCCAAACCCATGCAATAGTTTTTAAAAATAGTTCTAAAATCCCAGTAACCATGGTTACCGGGAAAACAGTTCAGTCTTGGTGAAATACCCATAGGTTGACATGTTAAAAAATGGTCTGAGCGATCGAGGATACCGTACGTGTGCGAAGCATTGGTCGGTAATTTCAATACAATTGAATCTTGATCGATCTTACCGACAATTTTATCTTGCATTGTTGACATGAAGACGAAAATAAACTTCCAAAAACAACATCTACCGATAGATCTTGATCTAAGTTCGTGCCAATGCATTGCAAAAGTAAAAGAAGGGCCCGTTTAATGGAGCTGCCGCGAAGCATCTAGCACGCGAAGCCGTTTTCAATCCATTTTAATGTATAGATCAGAGAACACTGCGAGATATGGTATCAGTGCGCGATGGCCGAGCGGTCTAAGGCGGTGATTAGTCACATCATCATTGGTGCGGAAGAGATCGAATCCCATCTTCGACAAAAGTTTTTTTTTTTTTTTTTTTTTTAGTCTACTCTCAAAGATATACTCATAAAAAAAAAAACCGTGCAGATAAACTAGAAAAAGGCTAAGGTGATGTCATAAGTTTACTCTTTTTTTCGGCATATAAAAGTATTAATGACTGCTTTAATATTCGAGAATAGTTGTTTTTATACGCTCAAGGGAAGGTTACAATTGGGCTATTGCCCTCGGCACGCCTCGGGCAAAAGCACAATTCTAACCTTCCCTTGAGCGTATAAAAACAACTATTTCTCTCTTAGCAGTCATTAATACTATATCATCAAACTCTAAATGTTGATTGAACTAAATATAGGTGGCTGACGGGCAAGCTGTGAGGCGTGGTTAATAGCTCTGACTGCAAGTATTCGTAACCGGACTGTTTTCTCAAGAAAGGCAACAGAAGATTTATCACACACAATGATGTAATAATATAAATATTCAAGGATGATTTAATTATACATCAACTTTAATATCGTTTTAGAAAGAGTTTTAAGTCCATGTAAAACTTTTTTTTTCGGACAATGTATTTCATATGTAATTTACTTGTTCAGCCAATGTAAGTTCATTAGCTTAAATTATATATAATATTAACAATAAAACCATGTATTGTGTCACAAAGGGTTTATCATCAGTTATTCATTCATTCTTATACGTAATTTTGTTTTGTAAAGAAATTTCCTACGATTAGTCCCCAGCACATGATTTCTAACATCCCATGTTTTCTTAATACTACCTTCAAAGTGACGCAATTTATTTGAATATCGTTGCTTTTTACCAAGAATAATCATATTTGTTACTTTATGGTTTATCTTTCCGGTTATATTTATTAGAAGAAGGCCTACCTTAAGCAAGACAAAATATATAATATGCATGTATGACTTTATTAATATAATTATCATAATTAAAATCAACATTATCATTATCGAATGACCAATTCATCAATTGAATCAAGTAAGACAAATGTAAGATTTGTTCTAATTTTGTATCTTTGTTGATACTCCTCACTTCGGCATTTGAAATAGGCAATTCAGACTCAGAATTTAATATACATGAACATGATCAGATATGTCTGTACTAATTATTTCCGATCGGATTGAGAAAGAAAAATTTGTTATTATATCACGAAGTACAGAATCAGATTGTTCAGTAACACAGGTGGGGTTTTTTGTTTTAGAGGAAATATTGAGTAAAACAAAACAATTAAAAAAAAAAAGAAGATTGTTACAATCTGAGCCTTGCCACCATTCTAAATTTATATTAAAATCACCCATCAAATATAGAACCCTTTCTCACATCTCAAATAAATAGGCAAACAATTTTAGGCATTCAAAAAGAAGACACAAGTATTACTGAATACAAACAAAAAACAGTGTTAATGAATAAAACATACGTTAATATCATATAGCGCATGACATATTACACTACAATGTGCTACAAAACTATGGTATATTTCAATGCATGAGGAGACTTGACGTATAATTTCTACAATACAATTTTTCTGTACAGAGAATGTAGGTAATTAGGTATGTCAGTAAAATTCTCAATACAACAGTTAATGAAAGTGAATCATAATAAATACCTTCAACCTGTAATGTAATCGAGGTATTAATATTTCCCGATGCTTCATGTGTGTTCGCTATTCGGCAGGTTAGAATGGTTCCATTCTGACTCACTCTTGGGGTAAATGACAATGCACGGCTACCGTTGTGTGGCTCACTCTCATGGCATTGGTGGTAAGAAAGATCAGAACAATTGGGATACCACTGGAGATTCACTGATGCATTGGCAAGGCATCTTATCGTCGTATTAAGATCAGCTCTGACCTTGAGAAAGCTGGAGTAGATTGTTGTCCCTTTGTTCTCGTTTGTAAGGGTTAAACCCACTGGTGGTTCTGCGTCGGGAAAAAAAACATAATCATTTAACAGGTGTAACCCATGCTATCTTGCATTTAAAAAACACATCGGCCTTTTTTTGCAAAGCCAAATTTTGATGATGATAGCTAATGCGTATACTAATGGTTTTCTTCTAGGAGTAACAATGTCGTAAAATAGATATTTCGAAAGATTAGACATTACAGGCGCGGATCTACGGGGGGGGGTTTAGGGGGTTTAAACCCCCCCCTTGGGCGGCCCAAAAAAAAAAAAAAAAAAAAAAAGGAAAAAAAAAAAAAAAAAGAAAGAAAAAAAGAAAGAACAAAATTGTGTTAATAGATGCCAGGAAAACATCACTTACGGGGTTCAAATAAACACCCAAAAAAAAATCGGCTCGCCGCTTCGCGGCTCGTGGACGATGCTCCGCATCGTCATTATTTTGGTCAACCCCCCCCCCTTAGCAAAAAGCTAGATCCGCCCCTGCATTATTATGAATTGTATTGACTGTAACGACTAAGGGGGGGGGGGATCAATTTTCAAAATAGTTATCTAAGTTTAATACAATATTTTTGTGTCACTTAAATTGTATCTACAAGCAACATGAAATAATTGCAAACAGAATACTCGTACTCCCCGAGAATCATTTAATTTGATTGACAAGTTCGTTATGGCGACATCCAAATATCTTTTTAGTATTAATCTAATATATATATTTGTCAATTTAACGTATATCTATCACGTTAACCCAACTGCATCCGTATTGTGTTCCCATCAGAATGCATGGCAAATAAAGGGTTAACCAGGTACATCGTAAAATAGAAAACAGATGATGGCATTGAAAAAAAAAGGAAAATGCATAGTTTACACACCTTTAATTGTTACGTTAAATCTGCACAGTTTAAAGACATTAGTGAGTATTTCACATTCATAGGCTCTTGTATCCTCCAGGGAAACGTTCTCCAAAGTGAACGAACTGGTATAGATGTTTTGGACATCCAAAATATGGCCATCAATGTTCGAACAGTTCCCATAGGTATTCGAGGGACATGCTAAGATTAATGTGCTATTAAAATCGCTGATCATCCTCCACTTAATACGAAGCAGAGTCCCAGAGCTTTTGGGTCCATCGCATCGCATCGTCAAATTTTCTCCAACGAAAACCATTCTCTCCTTGTAGGACTCCTTCAGGCAAACTAGAATAAAAAGCAATAAAATATGAACAAAATGGCTTTTTCGGAATTATCCCGTGTTAAAATTGTTATATCTCGGGATTTTAGGATTAAGGTCCAATTAACTGATATTGCACATTAAATGGTCTACATATGAATAATCATTTTAATGTAGACTATGAAAATCAGCCCACTAAACTGCAATTTGCTTACAGTAAAATGAAAAGGTTAATAGCAGTTCCTCATCAAACACAAAGACAAGATTAAAAGAAGCTATAGTAAAAAGCAATTTGATATAAGATCTGCACATAATACGATTAGATACTAGAATTACGTTTTAATGCATGCATGATCTCTCTTACAGGAACATCATCGACGAAGATAGAATTAGAAAAAAATAACTTACAGATTAAATGAACTGAGCAAATTAGCCATAATAAATAAAAGAATATGTCCATAGCGATCACAGTGTCCTGTGTTACGGTTAACGACGTTAATGTGTTTGGACTGTAAAAACAAAGGTTATAAGAGGTTCAAATGAAAACTGGTAAGCGAGAGTTAATTGCGGATTAAGCATGCTGGCGCTGTTGAATGTTTAAACTCTGCAAACTTCCCTTTTTGTAGATACCTGACATGAGAGCAACAAAGAACTCTTTTTATCTCTAAAACTGGATACATATGGCACGGGTTTAAAAGTGCTTTCGAAGTTATGACTCTGCAAATAGCTTTTGTCCTAGCAGCTGTTGTCAAGGGTTAGAGTATTTCAAGGAGTCAAAATCTTTTCAGATACGCATTTATTGCCTAGGTTGAATAAGGCAACTATTAACCAAATGCCAAGTAAAATTGCATGCATCATGCAGATATTTAGCCTGCAACCCCTTTGGCAGTCCAGTGAATAAATATCATGGCGTTTCCACAATTTGATACATCTTTTGGTGATGTAAAAGAGTTTCTTGTCCTATAATGGCAGTTAAAATTAAGTTGTAAAGGCATTGATCGATAGGTCCTTGAAATATCATGTTAAGTAAAATTATGAATGTTGAGATGATATTCATTTATACTTTTATTAGATTTGTATAAGTTACTTCGGATCCTTTTAACCCTAATAAGGCTGGGGCCATAATGCCCACCCCCCTGTCGCTGCAATGTCTCCCGCACATTTTGATACCGTTTGTGATATGGGCGGACCTATGGTTCGGGTGTCAAAATATCATCACATGTCTATCAAAATATGTAATTCTTACAAATGTGCGTGTGTATATTTCCCCAAAAAAATTGCATATTTTCATGAAAATATTAATAAAAAATAAATAAATAAACATAAAATAAAAAAATGACTACCATCTTATTCAATGTTCTGTACCCCCATTCTGGAGCATGAAGTAATCGATATAGTTAAAAATACGAAAACTAAAAAAAGCGCAGGGAACGACGGTATTACAAATTTTATATTAAAAGAAATAATAGGTGAAATAGTTTTCCCTCTTACCCATATGCTTAATCTGTCAATAAATAATGGCATTGTACCCAAAAAGATGAAAATAGCTGGGGTTATTCCAATTTTTAAAAAGGGGAACGCGCAAGACATTGGGAATTATCGCCCTATTTCTCTGCTTACGTCATTTCCCAAAATACTCGAAAAATTGATGTACTCTCAAACAATGCAGTTTCTTATTGATTTTGATATTCTGTCTGATATCCAATTTGGGTTCAGGCAGAAACACTTTACAACCAATGCATTACTCATGTTTTTAGATAAAGTAGCTCATGCTATTGACGATATGTCCCATACTTTGTGTATTTCCTGGACTTCTCCAAGGCCTTTGACACTATTAATCATGATATATTACTGCACAAGTTATCCCATTATGGGATTCGAGGTAAGGCCTTGGAGTGGTTCAGGAATTATCTCACAGACAGAAAACAGTATGTTAGTATTAATGGTCACGATTCTTATCAAAGATCAGTATCATGTAGTGTCCCACAAGGTTCATTTTTGGGTCCATTATTATTTGTAATATATATCAATGACTTCAGAAATTCGTCTGAAATAATGTCTTTTATAATCTTTGCAGACGACGCTAATATTTGTTATTCACACAGTGACCCTTAATATCTCTTGAGGACTATTAATAGTGAACTTAAGCTGGTACAAGCATGGATAAATGCTAACAAACTATAATTAAATGTCAGTTAAACCCACTTTATGCTGTTTAGCAATTGAATAAAATCCCTACCCGGGAATATGTTAATAGACAATACAAATTAAATCAGGTCGAATCCACACAATTTATTGGTATCTACATTGACAGTGATTTATCATGGAAGATACACGTTAGCTATTTGTGCAAACTGATTTCTAGAAACCCAGGTATTTTAAATAAACTAAAACACGAGTTCCCAACCCACATTTTGTTATCTCTGTATAACACCTTAATTTTACCTTTTTAAATACATATGGTGATATTGTAAAATGCTTATGTGATGCTAGTGAATCTCTATATCACTGTAAAAACAAGGTTCATAATACTAGGCCTGGCTGGTATGAGCAAGTGTCAGAGCTCCACTCTGCTGCTCGTGAGGCTCACCTACTCTGGGTTGAAGCTTGCAAAAACAGACAGGGACGATTATTTGAGCTAAAAAAAGGCCCAATGCACGATTCAAGTATGATCTCCGTTTTATTAAGAATAATTAGAAAGTCATGCGGGCGGGCTCTGTTGCTCGTAAATTGCAGGGTAAAAGTTATTGTGAATTTTGGAAAGAAATTAAATGTGTTAATAATAGTAAAGCGCCTCTTCCAACTAATATTGAAGGTATCTCTGGTGATGAAAAAATAAGTGAATTGTGGTGTAGCCATTATAAGGATTTGTTTAATTGTATACAGAGTACAGTGCAGAATGTTACTAATGTTGACTTTGATGTAAATATCGTTATCTCTCCTGAGGAGGTAAAAGAAGCAATTAGAAAATTAGACGACAATAAGTCATGTGGTCTTGATACTATAACAGCTGAACATTTAACGTTTGCAAGTCCGAAACTCATGCCCTTGCTTGCAATGTGCATTTCCGGATTTTTGATTCATGGTATCTTACCAGATAGTATGATTTCCGTTGTTTTGGTGCCGGTCATTAAAAATAAAGCTGGTCGCATTACTAGTAAGGACAACTATAGACCTATAGCATTGGCTAGTGTCCTGTCTAAAGTGCTGGAAAAGATATTGCTTGGTAGGTTGGAGATGTATATTCTTACTAAAGATAACCAGTTCGGTTTTTAAGCCAAACATGGCACTGATATGTGTAAATTTGCTCTGAAGGAAATTATTGCAAGTCATCGCAGGAGAAATTCTTCCTTGTTTCTTTGTTTTCTTGATGCTTCCAAAGCTTTTGATCGGGTAAATCATGAAAAGCTGTTTAAGAAAATGGCTGATAGAGGTATTCCTAAGTACCTGATTAGGATACTCGTGTTTTGGTATACCCATCAAACAATTATGGCTAGATGGGGAAGTAGTGTGTCTGAACCATTCCATGTCAGTAATGGAGTTAGACAGGGAGGTATTCTTTCTCCCTTTCTCTTTAACCTGTACATGGATGGTCTAGCCGTCAATTTGAATGCTTGTAAAAAATAAAAAAAGGCTGTGTAGTTGGCAGTATAGTAGTCAATCATTTAATGTATGCAGATGACCTCGTTATTATTAGCCCGTCACCTGCTGGGTTGCAGAGTTTGCTCAAGATTTGATCTGATTATGGATATGATAATGATGTCAAATATAATGCAAAAAAGAGTCATGTTATGATAATTACATGTAAGGAACACCGTAGATTAGTATTCCCGGATTTTGTTTTATGTGGAGCTAAACTCAATGTGTGTACAGAGGTCATGTATCTTGGTATTTTTTTTCATCCGGAGAGTAGATGTCTCTGAGAATGGTATTGTAAAGGTATTAGTGAACCCCACGTATAGTTGGCTTGGATACACATCGGGCCTCTGGAAATTTTGGCTTAATAGCCTGCTGACACCTCGGAATTAATCATATTTTGCATGATTTTACCAAGGATTATCCAGCCTCTTATGGTTGCAGTATAGTCCTTAGTCCTTGTTGCTTGTTATAATATCTAGTTATCTATTATTAGTATATTGTTCTAGTTAGTTGAGCAGAGATTATTACAATTAAGTTACAACTTCACTTTGTTAAACATATATTTATTTTAATCTTGCAGTTACAGGTACAGCTTAGAGTTAGATTGCTATAGGCCTATTGTTATCAATTTAACAGCTACAGGTTACATGTTACAGTGACATTGTATATACGTAGTATAATTTAGTTTGTTATATTCTTTAGTATTTGTACGATTTGTTGTTATTATACTCATCATGTTTATACTCAGCTATTTTCCCTATCTATATGTAATATATGTTTTATGGACCTCATGCCTTGTGCAGCTGAGTCTGAAATAAACTTCTGAATTGAATTGAATTGGTGTCAAATTTCCCATGAGAGCTGACTACGGATGTCTTTAATTTATCTTAAAGTCATCTACCACCATAGAGCTACCACTGAAATATCCTCCACCATAGGGATACCATTCAACAGAAATACCATAGAAATATATTCTACCATATAGCATACCGTACAAATACCATACACCATAGGTCGGCATCAATTATATACTATTGACCATAGAACTCTACCATTCAGCATTTGTGTGGTGTTCCATACATATACCATTCACCACTGAGCTGCATCATAGAAATACCATTCACCATAGAGCCGAACCATAGGAATACCTTTTTTGTTGTTGTAAGGGCTAGTTTAGCATTTTGTAAATAAGCTAACGAATTGTTATCAGTAAATATAACAAATGGGGCTCCCAATAAGTGATCTCTAATTTATCCACTACTGCCCATAATAACGCTAACAACTCTTAATTAAAATGAACTTAAATCTGGTTATCTTTTTTCTGTATTTTTCAATTGTCTATTGGCATATGCTAAATAATGACGCCTTCCATCCTCCCCTACTTGTGATAGGCAAGGTCCCAAACCGTTTATGGAATTGTATCAATTTCGAAAAGAAAAAAAAGATAACTTAAATGTGGGGCCTGAATCAACTTCTTTGAGCAAATTAAATAAATCATTCGTTAGATAATCCACTCAATCTTAAATAGTTTTCCCTTCTGTTTTGTTCTTTTACAAAAGGGGTAATGAGTTGAACTGAATCAACGGTGCAGCTAACTTAGCAAAATAAATAAACAAAACGTCTTTAATATACATCTAATTCTAAGGAGCGCCCTGCCTCTATATGATCTGAATGTTAGCAAACATTTAAAACATTTATACTTTATCACCGAATTATCAATGCCTCTATAACCGCAAACGAGAATTAAAATACCAAACATCTCCTCCAATGACCTAAACATCAACTCCCCTCCTACCCTTAGGAGTCTCAAATTCACTATCAAACCTAAGGCCACTTCCCTCATATCTGCAAAAGCTTTACACGGTCATATAGTTAAGTAAGCTCTAATGAGAACTCGACCGAAAATTCATTATCTTATTACCCTCTATCATAAAAGTCTGTTGCAAAAATTTAACAGTTTCTCTAGGGTCAAAATACTGTTCCTATATTTGTTCCAATATATCTGAATCAATTTCTTTCTATCTTTCTCGATACCTGAATGGCATCTAACCCTGTAAAGCCTGGGCTAGCCCAATTACTTACTCCTCAATTTCACTCATGATAATAATCAATATTAAGTGCGTATACTAATTTAGATTAAAATAGGTTTAAGTTTAACTATTAAATCTATCCTGTGTTTACATTAACACTAGCCAGAAGTGGAGTAGCAAACGGATACAAATAATTTCACCAGCACACAATATTCCAACACTTAGTCTACACTACAATTCCTTAACAAAAAATCTAGGACAAACATAAAAAAATGTCAAGATTCAAGGGACGTTTCAATTTATCAGTTCAGTTCAGATCTCACTGTCTATTTTTCAACTTGTTTCCCGCCGAAGGTTGCTCCCTGCGAACTTGGCTTTGCAGACCCCCCCCCCCCCCCAACAAAAAAACAAGTTCAGCTCGACAATCGAAGCATCATGAACATAAGACAGGCACCTCCTTAAGGTAATACGTATCAGATCGCCCACGCAGAAATGGTTTGCAAAATATTTCTCGTGGGGCAGTCGACTAAACAATTTTCCATTAGTTTTAATATACCAAACGTTCTGGACATCGCGGAATCCCACATCGCGGACGTGTTGGTAACAGGTAAGGGGGGGGGGGGGGGGTCTCGGGAAACTTCTCTCTCCGTGGTGATCCTAATCACATTCACCGAGAAGAATGTGCAATGTGTTCCAAGAAGGGCCTCCAATTACTCGTTGGCCCTATTCGTACTGAACTACTCGGCTGGAGCCACACAAAAAACATGCCTTCAATAAGCGCCACGATAATCTATCGCTAACTCCACCGATGAGAAACAGTTCAGCAGCAGCAACTCAAAATCTTCTGTGTTCCGAGCAAATAATATCGAGTTCGAGTGGTGGGTCGGCACGACGTTAACCAAAGAAAGTTGACCCCATCCGTACTACCAAATGAAATGGGCCCGTAATGGGTCGGTGACGACAAGTTCAGAAACAAAATGAAAACGAAAGAAGCTCGGATATAAAATTTAAGTCCATTTTATTATTTATAAAGTCATCCGAAGCTCCAGTAGTTTTAAACGAAGGTTATTTAGTTAAGGACATGTTAAAATAGCTTATTCTCTCAGAGGCTGGGCGCCCCTAGAATTGAGAGAAACTAGCACATCCTTTACATAGTAACGGAACGAAATAAACTCTGGACTACAAAATCTCGCACATGGCATTTAAATAATCCGACACCCGACGAGGCTTAGATATCCCATGATATTACCAGCCAAACAGGAGGACCCTTACGAAGACAACCAATTACAAGATGGGATACATAAAATTACCCTTAGGTCATCCGACCAATTAAGAGAGGAGTTATACATTTAATGTATTATAACCAAAGACAAAGCATAATAGATAAGAGTGACTAGAACTTTTTTTTTCTTTGCCTCATCAGAGGAGTTATTGATTATAAATACATGGTTACATTCATAGATACAATACTACAAATCAAATTTACATAATCACAACAAAATTATTATTGTTATAACAAAGATTTGAAATTAAGTTTTGCCTTGCAAAGCAATTGAATTATAATTAACATAGAAATTATACTGATAGTTTTGTTTCCCTCTCTTTCTTTGGTTTTATTTTTGTTTACTTAAAGGTACTATGTCCCATTTGCAGGCCAACAAAATGAAAAAAATAATTTCCAACGGCATTTGAAAGATAATACTAATTTAGAACTTCCCTTAAAAAAAGGGCGCTTGAAAATGTCTTTAAGTAGAAAAATAATGACTAGTACTTGTCAAATCGACTTAGGAGCTATAGAGCCAATAAGTAATAGTCTTGATTTTCAGACCATTGTACCGAATGGTCGTACGTTTTATGCTGCGCAATGATTCAATCAGGTTAGTTTTGGCCGTTACAAGAAGTGGTTTATTGATGTAGACAAATGCTCATGTACCCTTTACAGCTCATTATATTTTTGTATGTTATTACCAATGAAGAAGAAAAAAGCCAGTCAGTCACTCAATAGTGTCTGACAGTGAAGTCTAGCAAGTAAACGGGTTTCCTTGCATAATTTGAATATTAGGACACTGATAACGTTTAAATTTCACAGATAGGACATACATGACATATTCATAATTCCTACAAAGTTCTACAGAATTTGAGGTTGACTGCAAAAGGGACATAGTATCTTTAAATAGCACCTAACAGTTCTTTAGATAAAAGCTCTTCTGGTCATCTTTATGTTTGATTTACTTTCCGATCTTTTTATAATTTCTCTATGGACAATTTGTTTAGAAGAAACTTTTCTTTTGTCTATCCCAGTTATATTTCGTTTAATAATCAATTTAAAAATGGTCCAAAATGCTATTTTAAAGAATAAAGTACAATGACTTTAACAATCTATCTTTAGCAGGTGATGGATACTGAACGTCAGTATCTCTACTTTGTATATGTCTCTTAATATTTCTTTCAGATGCTTAATGAAGGGTTCAATTAATTTGCATTCGATACATGCGTGATTCATATCCTCTTTTATATTACATTTTATGGCAAACATCGTCATCGGATATTCCCCATTTTAAAAGAATACTTGTTACTAGCAATAGATTTTACAGTAATTTCAAGTTAAACTCTCGTAATTTGATTTCTCTATTTTACGCTTGAATACCGTAGACCAATCAATATCTACATTAAAGGGCCCATGACATCGAAATACAAGTGAATTCATGTTGGTGTGCACTCCTGCATACATTTCATATTCTGATATCTAAAGTTCTGAATTTGTTTCATAGATTTTTTTTTTGTTGAAATATTTGTTTTTCAAACCTGCTAAGCTCCACCCCAAAAACCTCCAGATCTCATTCCCCTTGTGACATCATATGTCAGTCATTATTGAGCTAACTTGAGAAAGTGGCATGTAACTTTGCCAAAGTTAACCACCTGTTACAATACCACAAACAATAGCAACATATAAGTTGCTATGTCAGACATGTCAGACAAAACTAATATTCTAGAATAGACAATGGTATGTAATTTCCCCAGCTTAGCACACGTTCATAATATCATTGCATGCTTCTATACATAATGTACAATACATCATCATTGCCTTTGTCTTCCTGGTGATGCTACAGCATGTTTGACATAGCAACTTGTATGTTGCTATTGTATTACCTATTGAAACAGGTGGTCGACCTCGACAAAGATACATACCACTTTCTCAAGTTAGCTCATTGATGACTGACAGATGATGTCACAAGGGGAATGAGATCTGGAGGTTTTTGGAATGGAGATTAGCAAGTTTGAAAAACAAATATTTCAAATAATATTTAACAATCTATGAAACAAATTCTGAAATTTACATATCAGTATGTGAGATGTATGCATGACTGCAAACCAACAGGAATTCACTTGTATTTCGATGTCATGGGCCCTTTAAGTTTTTTTTCCCAATAAAGGCAACATGTGTTAGTTAATACAGTTCTCGAAGGAATGAGTTTATAGAAACGATTGCTATTTATATCAGTAACATGTTTTACCTTATTTGCAACCAACAGATAAGGAACTTTGTTTTAATTTTCTTGTCTAGTATAATCATGCATAAATTATTCTTTAAAACTATTGACCCATACAGGTAGTATCGCTCTTTTAAGTCTTGCATAAAGAGTGACTAGAACTAGTCACTGACACAAATTGGAGGAGTCTATCTCTTCGCGAGAATAGGGACTTTTAGATTTGCACGAAGACAATGTGGATTGCTACGGTCGACGTCCTTTTAATGCATTGCCTTGAATGGACGTCACACGTATCAGTCCACGCAAATCTAAAAGTCCCTAGTGTCAGGTCCCCGGAAAACAGTCTATTGTCTAACGTATTTATCGGAAATGAACACCTGTACATCTTAATGCAGGAATTCATTTCCAACGTGCTTATCAAAATGAACACTGTAATCTAATGCAGGAATTCAAGACCAGGTTATAGTGATTGTTATCGTAAACTGATACCGATACCGAGATGATCGGGATCGTGATCAGGAGTTGTAAACATAGACAGTTGTCTGTGATATTATTATCGTTGTTTCGGAGGCCGTTCTCGCCTGATTAAAGGTGTTTTAATCTCCAATTCCTGTCTGATTTCTGGTCATTCCTGTTTGTACTTAGTGAATCCCCTACATTGGCGTAATCGGCAGTATTTCTTTGTGCTATGGGATGGAAATCTAAAGATTGGTGAGAGTTATTGACACGGTTGTTTTAGTGTGTGACTGTGAGTATTTATCGACCGTTGCCCCACTTGTTGGCCCGAATTCACAGAGGAGGTTTGTCGACAAACCTCCTTTTGTTATTTACAAACCAGGTTTGTAAAAAACGCGTCGAAACGCGTCATATGACGTACATAAACCTCGGTTTGTCGACAACCTCCTTTGTGAATTCGGGCCGTTGTGTTTTGCGGTGTTGATATCTCTAGCTTGCCTGTTGTCTGTTGTCTACAGTCTACATGTATGTCTTGACTTGATCAAGGTGATGTTTCGTTTGTTGGATTGATTTGACTGGTTGTGATCTGGATGTTGTTACGTTTACCTACACATGGATAAATACGTAAAGAACTGAGCCGATAATAATTAAATTCAAATAAAATAAATTAGTAGATCTAGGGTCTAGATCTAGATCTAGGTCTAGATTCTACAGATAGACTAATCAAAGTTAAGGTAGCTTTTAAACAAGTAGTATTGAAGTAACATTACAAATAAATAAATAAATACATAAATAAATAAAAGTTAAAGTAAACTAGTAGACCACCGGTAGACCAATTTTAGATAAATAGGTCACTAAATTAAATTTAAAGTAGACCAAGTCTAGATCTAAGTAAGTAAATTACGTGGCACAATTGAAACGAGCAGACTATGGGACTAGATCTAGATCTAGTCTAGTATAATATTCAGTGTTCAATGAAAGATAAAATTTCCTTAAGTTAGGCCCCTATATTTAATTATATTAATGTAACTTGGAGTTGGAACAGGCTAGGGCTCAAATAATTAAATTAACCATGACAGACAGATCAGCATATCTCAGCAGATTTACAGCTGAGCACATAGCACACTTGTGTGAATTGAATCATATTGATATCAATGCTGTAAAGACCAAGCAAGAGCGAATATCATGTTCATGTGATTTGCCTAAGCTGGTAGAGGATGAACCGAAAAATACTGGTGTGGGTGTTGATGACCTGTTGCGGGTCATGAAGCACCTTGAAGATTCTCATCATCATGAGACTGAGAAACTATGCAAATCCTTATTGTCTGCTGCAATCGGTAGCTCTGCACAAACTGGTCCTCCGTTAAAGGGATTACATCAGCTAAGTAACGATGGTGATATGGTGTGCTACCTTAGCACTTTTGAACGACTAGCCCTGGCAGCAAACAAGCCAAAGAGTTAATGGCCTCGGCTGTTAGAGCCATATCTTACCGGACGGGCTCAGCAGGCATTTCACGCTCTGAGTGCCAGGGAACAGGACAACTACGATGATGTTGTCCTGGCCATCAAAAGACGGTACCACCTCACTCCTAAGGCATACCGCATCAAGTTTAAAAAAAAAAGAACATAAGAAGGTCAATGACACTTTTGAAGAAATCGCAAGTTATTTACAGGATCATTTTTTGAAGTGGGTTGAAATACCCCAGGAGGCAGTAAAGATGCCTGAGGTCTCTAAGGGGCTCAATCTGGTCATGATTGACCAGTTCTTGGAGAGAGTTTCCGATGAGGCGTTGATGTTGAAACTGAGGGAGCTCCAAGCAACATCCCTCATTGTACTTGCTCGCAAGGCAGACGAGTTGGTGATCCAGAGAGGGGCGAATGCTGGTAACGCGAACTCAGGGAGTGATCCCTCCACTCAACGGCGAACAGGTACAAACAGTGCATCCACAGGGCGTAGATACTTTAATGCTGCTTGCTACGGATGTGGCCAGCTCAAGCATAGAATTGCCAACTGTCCGGAACTTCCGGGAGCCACGGGGTCGGGTTTCCAGAGAGGGCCTTCACAGGGCTTTGCTCGAGAACCGTCGCACAGTGGGCCAGAATCGCCTCAAAGTGTGCCAAAATTCAAAATTGGCGAATGTGAATTTTTATATTTTTTTCATTCGCTTGGGGAAGAAAACATTCTAAAGAATATTTTTCCACCAATATTTTAATATCTAGCGAGTTTTAAAAGTGTCATATACCCCTGCGAACATGGGAAAATCTATATGTTGCTCCAAAAATGATAAAAGAGGCAACTTTACAATAGGTGTTGAGAATTTATGAAGGGAAAAGCAATCAACTTGATACTGCGTGCACTTCTTGCCTATTGGTAACCCAATTAGAAAATACAATGTCCAAATTTATGGAAGCTTCATTTTGGGGAAAATGAGCATTCAATTTCACAAAAAAAGGGAAAAAAATGCATTTTTTTATAAAAGTAGCATGTTTATTAGGATTCCGACCGATTTCCGCAGTGATGTTAATCTCAAAATGTCCGCCCAAACCTAAGCTTTCCATGTATGGTATTTTTTTTGCCAGAATTTGCTACACTGCATGTGCAGGCGCTTTTCCTCCCCACGTCCATCGATTATTATTAGGCATAATCGGTACACAATTGTACTGTTTACGTTTACGCACAGCCGATTCAACGCTCGTCCGCGTAACCATGGCAACGCACAGTGGGCCTGGGAGGAACCAAAGTGCGCCAAAACTCATTTTTGGTGATTTATTTTTCTTCAATTCTCTTCTTGACCAGTTGAACTGTAATACATTGAGGAATACCTCAGTAAAATATTTAATTCCGGTAAGCACAACTAGGGTATAAATTTACTCCTTCAAACAGCAAAATCCTACATATTCACAGTTTTAGTGCAAAAGTGACTTATTTTATAAATCTTTCAATTTAACATGAAGTTCTTTAGTTATTGATATGAAATTGCTCTCACATATTCCTGATAGTTCATTTCTTTGCATGAATTGGTTAAAATGTATAGAAACGCAATCTTCATGATATATTAAAGGTTAATTCACTGAAAAATGGACTAATTATTCATGTTTTTAATAAATCCAGAGGAAACGTTTAGATTTCCGCAGAGTTCCGCTTATATTTTAATACCACCATTTTGTCTGATGTCTAAGCTTTAAGTTGATACCAAATTTGGCTGCCCGATCTTTCCCGTTGTTATGTTAGAGCCGATTCCCCTTGCCACATTGTCCCGAAAAATATGTTTGTTTTTAGTCCGCGGCAGAATCATGAAGGATTCGCGGTCATAAATCACGGCGCTTGGGGGCGCGTGACACTTGTTCTGACACCGCGGACCAAAATAAACACATTTTTCGGGGCAATGTTGCAAGGAAAACGGCTCTAACATAATAACGGGCACAATCGGGCAGCCAAATCTGGTATCAACTTAAAGCTTAGATATCAGAGAAAGTGTTGGTAATACCATTTAAGCGGAAATCCCTGGACATCCAAACATTTCCTATGGATTTATAGAAAATAAATCCCCAGAAATTAGTTTTGGCACACTTTGGTTCCTCCCTGGCCCACTGTGCGTCGCGACGCACAGTGGGCCAAGGTGCAATTTCATTGCAAAGGATAGGGGTGATGCTACAACTGCAGATGTTGTTGTTCAGGGTCCAGAGGACAGGGTAGTGAAGACCCTAGCCCTGCTGGACTCGGGGTCAGAGGTTTCCCTGGTCACCTTTGAATTGTGTAAGAAGTTAGGGGTAAAGGTTAATCGTGAAACTGAAGGGGTGTTAGGCATGATCAATGAAACTGCCTTAGTGCCTGACGGTTTTTATCCCTGCAAGTGGGTCTAGGAGGCAGCACTGCGACTGAGGTTTTTCGTGTGGTTGGTAGGCTCCCAGTACCTGTCCTCCTTGGTGCTGACTTTGCTGAAAAGGTGAAACTTATCATAGATTTTGGCAGTCGTAGTTATAGCACAAGTAGCAACGGGGCCAATGAGCGGCCAGTTAAGTTCTCGTTGAATGGAGGGCAGGAGATGTCACATGTTGGAGAAGAAGTCGATTTTCATCTCCAAGCTGAGGATGAGATGAAGAAACTTGATCTAACTGAAGTAGATAGACATAAATTAGATCAGGTTTTTCAAGACTTCCCAGATGTGTTTAGTGAGGTACCTGGTCATACGAACATGGCTATTCATAGAATAATGTAGGAGGGGCTTTTCCCATCCGCTCTAACTCTTACAAGGTGAGTCCTGAGAAAAGACAAGCTCTTGATGAAGAGTTGGATAAGCTTCTGGATATGGGGAAGATTGAGCCTTCAGATTCACCTTGGGCCGCTCCTGTATTGATGGTTCCTAAGAATAACGGGAAGTACAAGATGTGTGTCGATTACCGGAAATTGAATACGGTTACAAAGATTGACGCCTTCCCCATGCCTACAGTGGATGACATTTTGAGCTCCGTGCATGGTGCCTCGGTTTTCTCGTCATTAGATCTGCGCAGTGGATACTGGCAGATGGGCGTTGCAGGTGAGGATGAGGAGAAGACTGTCTTTGTTTGTCATAGGGTCTATTCCACTTCAAGGTCCTTCCTTTCAGTGTGGTGAATGGTCCTGTCAGTTTCCAACGGCTGATGTCCAATGTGCTTGATGGCTTGATAGGACGGAATTGCTATGTCTACTTGGATGACATTGTGTGTTTCTCTCCGGATATTGAACAGCACATCTCTGATCTTCAGGAGATCTTGTGTTGCTTACGCCAAGCGGGTCTGACAGTAAATACTGAGAAATATCAGTTTGCCTGCAAAGAAATGAAATATCTTGGCCATGTTGTCAGCTCGAATGGACTCAAGGTGGACCCCGATAAGATGTCTACCGTTTTTAACTATCCCCAACCTAGGTCGATCAAGGAATTAGAGAGGTTCCTTGGGATGGCTAGATGGTATCATAAATTCATTCCTAGCTTCTCAGATGTTGCTGCACCCCTTCATGGACTGAAGAAGAAAGGTGTTTCCTGGAATTAGACTACTGAATGCACTCGTGCTTTTCAGGCATTGAAGGAGAGCCTCCTTACTGGGCAAATACTAGGCTACCCTGATGAAGAATCAGGTTTGCTGTACACACCGATGCCAGCAATGTTGGAGTCGGTGCAGTTCTGATCCAGCAGCAACCGTCTGGGACGCGAACTATCGCCTATGCAAGCCGGTCTCTGTCTGCTGCAGAAAAGAATTATAGTACTACCGAGAAGGAGTGTTTGGCTATAGTCTGGGCCCTAGAAAAATGGCGGCCATATTGCTTTTCCCCGGATGATAAGTCGGTCGGTTGGGTACAATGTGATGATTGTGATAAGTTTTTTATTTTTTCATTTAGTTATTTATTTGACATATTTATACAGGATGAAAAAGAAACAATCGAATCAGCTAAGCCGTTTTTCATCGATGTCCTGTTAACATGATTAAACATTTCCGATTTTAACCAATGGGATTTTTTTCATTACATCAGTAAAAAAAAATACACAAAATGCTTTAAAATGCAAGAAAAACACAATATTAGACATTCGTTTGAAAGAAGTTAATGAATGACCAATCTTATTTGTTAAGTGAAAAAATATAATAGCAACAATAAAGATGGTTAAGAATCCCCATGGTTAGAATTAGAAGTGCAAATACGAATATAATAATCCATATAAATATTATACATAAGAAAGCATCTACAATACAATATACAATAAATACATAAATATAAATATATTACATGAAATGAAATCGAAACAAACTTTGATCAACGATTATCATGATTATTAAGTACGGCGGGCCAGAACATGTAAAACTGATTTGTTTTTCTTTCAGAAAAATGTGCGTTTATGACTATTTTTGAAAGAGGAAAGAGTATGAGGATTTTGCATTTCATTTGAGAGAGAATTCCATGTTTTCGGGCCTGAATATCTAAACGATTGCTTGAATAATTCAGTATTTGGTTTTGGTAAGAACACATTGAGTGAGTCAGAATTGCGAGTGTTGAAACCATGTCTATCACAGAACATTCAAATTTCATTACACATTGATTGAGTCAGAATTGCGAGTGTTGAAACCATGTCTATCACAGAACATTCAAATGTCATTACATAGTCTTACTGGAGCATTACCATGTATACATCGGAACATAAGCATATTAATAACATAATCTCTCCTAGTTTCAAAAGTTTGCCATTTCAAATCTTTAAATAGTTTAGAGACGCTGATATCACGTGAACCACAATGTTTCGATACTATACGGGAAGCTCTTTTCTGTATGCGACGAATAAAATCACGGTATTTAAGTGAACAGTTCCCCACACTGAGCATGCATGATCAATACATGGTTGAATGGTTGCTTTATATAAAGTATTTAGCAGGGACGTGTTTAGCGTGTTACTTAATCTTCGTAATAAGAAAAGTTTATATGCAAGGCTTTTACACATTTGTTTGACATGTTCATGCCAGGTCAAATGACAATCAATATTGACACCTAGATATTTCGCCGAATCAACCTGTTTTAGTTTGGTGCCATTTAATTATACGTCTAGTTCATTTTGGTTGCAATTAGCTCTCGAGGATACAACCATAACATGATTTTTATCAATATTAATCTTTAATCTATTACTATTATACCATTTCTCTAATTCGTTGATGCAAATCTGTAATTTAGACTCAGTTTTACCAGTAGTATAAATTGCTACATCATCTGCAGAAATACTACATGAGCCAGCATTTACACTTTGAATAATGTCATTAATATAAAGAAGGAAAAAGGTGGGGCCAAGTACCCAACCCTGATGAATTCCGATCGGTACTTCACCTGGTTTAGACAGTTTACCATTTAGGCTGACAGCCTGTTTTTTCCACTTGAATAGTTTTTGAACCAGCGCTATTCTTTACCTTGTACACCATGGTATTGTAGTTTTAAAAGTAACAATTCGCGAGATAAAGCATCAAAGCATTTAGATATATCAAAGAAACAGACAGCAAACAACTTCACGAGCATTTAATGCTTCAAACCGATCATCTATTACTCTGTGTAGGCACGTAACAGTGGAGTGATCTTTCAAGAATGCTGATTATAAAAGGTCATGCTGGAGTAAATACGAGCTAAATTGCTTTAGAACCAGCTTCTCCTGAATTTTAGCTAAATGGAATACAACAGAAATGGTCTATAGTTTGAAAAGACACTCTTATCTCCTTTTCCCTTATAGATAGGGGTGACAAATCCATTCTTTAAAAAGTAGTTGAAAATAGTAGTTAATTTTTTTGATAAAAATGGCGCAGCAATATTTAGTAATTTGCTGTCAATATCTAATACATTTAAATTGCTTTTTGTTGGTAGTTTTCTTAACAATTTTAAAACATCATCTTCCGAAATTTCAATAAATTTAAATTCATAAAGACACTTTGGACTTCTCCAGCATAATGATTCTTGAAGAAAGGAGTTCGTGATCTCCTGGCCTATATTAATGAAAAAATCATTCAGATCATCATAACTTTAGTCATTATGAGCATTATTTTCATATTTTGAATTACCAGTGCCTCGATGGAGTTCACTCCAGAGTTTCTTGGGGTCATTTTGAAGTTTGATAGAAACCGTTTATTAATAATCAGTCTTTGCCTTCCGAACATCACTCAGTACAGTATTCCTTTGTTTACGGAATTCATTGAAGGAAACGTCACATTTAGCTTTACGTTTAAGATAATCTATTTTGTTCATAGAGGCTACAATGTCTGGTGTTATCCATGGGTTATATTTATTCTTAACACGAGTACATTTAATGGTTGCATGTTTGTTACACATTTTTAAAAATACATTCATCCAGGAAAGCCAAATGTCATTAGATGGACATTCCGTTTGTAGGTTATAATCCTTCACAAGACTATCACAACCGCTTACATCGTATAGAAATTCCTCAGAATCAATTTTGTGATATGCTCTGAAACGGGCCATTTTGTGACCAGAATTATTTACTTTACAATTTACACACGTATATATCATGTAATGATCACTTAAAGAAATCTGACCAACGCCACTAATAATATGCGAATCTGGCATTGTACAGTGAGAATCAGGTCAATACAAGTTGAAGAAGATGCAGTTACACGTGTTGGTTTATGGATAAGCTGATGCAAAGCAAAAAGACATTCTAAGGAGTGGATTGCTGTATCATTTCCACTGCTATAATCAACATTGAAATCACCAAGAATAATCAAATCCTTATTTTCCATTATAATACTCTCTAACATATTCGAAAAGGTGTCCAAGTATTCAGGACCCGAGTTAGGCGGGCGGTACAAGCAACAAACGAGGATATTTATTATCTCGCATTTCAATTCTATAAGAACCATTCAATATCATATTCAGTAATGGAATCTTCCCGATCAATCACATTTAATTATTTTTTAATATAAAGACAAACACCACCTCCTCTTTGATTTGATCGTGGAGCCAAGTTTCAGATATACATAAGATATCCAGATCAAGTATTATGAGAATAAATAGTATTTCATCTATTTTAGGATATAGACTACATGCATTAATATGAGCTAATTTCAGTCCAGTACAGCATTCAATTTGGGTTTTAATATCATGCAAAGATGATTGTAAAGCTTCAGATCCTGAGCATAATATATAAGGATGAGGAGTGTCACCGGGTGGGTGTACTGGGGAAGCAGGACGCTCAATGACGGCAAAGTCTTCTTTGCCGTTTACTCAAAATTGTTGACGATTACTGCAAAATTTAGCTTGATGTCCATATTGAAAACAGGAATTGCACTTTAATTTAGTTTCATATTTACAACTTTTCTGTTTGTGATTCAGTTCACCGCAGTTGTAGCATCCGGTAGAACTGTTCATGGTCACTGTTAGTCTATTATTCATAGTTATAGATGTAGCTGTTACATCCGCATACAGATCATGCGCCTGGGATGATGTGCCGTGACTTAATTTAAGAGGCGGGAAGCCGGGTCTCATGATCGAAGACTGAGAAACTCCATGTACGTGATCTGAGGTCGCACAACCAATTAATCTTACACCTTCAGCATTAAGGTGGATGCCGTCACTTGCGAGATGCTTTTCAGGATCTATGGCGTCATGTTCAATGAATTTCCATCCGCGTCTAGCTGCTAGCTGGTCAAGTAACCAGTTTGCCTCATACGTTTTCCATACAAGCTCTTTTTGGAAAGTTTTTCGGGGGATTATTGAACTCAGAGCGATCGTTAAGACAGTAGGGCATATCACTAAGATCTGATCGGCAAGAGATCCAATCTGTGTCACTAACATGCTTGGGTCAGTGTTTACCAGGTTGGTTGTTCCGACGTGTAGAACAACTAGCAAGATATTTGTTTGTAAGAAAATGAGCATTTTCAAAAATATTTTCCACTCTAGCACCGGGTAAGGTCTTGCAGAAAACTTGTACATTCTCAGTTGAAAGTGCCATGGTTTAAGATGCTTCACTATTGAATCCCCAATCACAAGGGTGGTTTTAGTCACATTAGTGTCACTTCCCGATTTAGCATTAGTAGTATCTTTATTTCTACTATTCAATTTCTTGTAAGTCTGCTTTTGTCTGTTTCTGTACGCGTCGATCTGCATATTTGGCATGATTAATGTCACCATGTGACATAATGACAGGGGTCGGGGTAGGAGGGTCAGTTTGCAAGGGTTCCTCATCGGAGCAATTTGGATCTGATGGTTGTACAAAAGCATCAGACTCTTCGACACAGTCGTTGTGTATGTCAGTGGATTGACCAGAGTACAGCCCAACTAAAAGTTTATTGACCTTAAGTTGCATCATCTTAAAATCATTTGAGAGGTCATCCAACTTTTTATTCAAATCAGCATTTGTATACATACAAGAGGTTACAGTTGGCTATGTATGTGCGTCAGCAGAAGGGGGATCATTCACACTCGAGTAAACAACAGAGGGATCCTTTGGGCGTGACGAGTAATCAGACAGGGAATTCGTTTGGCAGCTATTGTCAGTTTGGGCAGGATTTGCTTACGAATCAACACAGTGATTGCCAAGGGTAGTAGAGTAATCCGTTTGGCAACCGTTGTCATGGAGAGTCGGCTCATGTAATTTAGCACTGTCAATGTCATGGCGGCAATTTTTGACTGCTAAAATACTATAATGACGGGCAATATCCGAGTTGAAATGAAGATATATGGTTCCCAATTCCCATGTGAGATAATCCACCAGTTCATCATCAAGTACCGCAGTAGTGATATCATTTTTTAGTAAATGAGATATGATGGTGTTTATAGATCGTTGCATGTTTTGGCATTTTACATCTGAAATGATCAGAGCCAGGGGATCCATAACACGTATTATTTTTTAATTTGGAGATGGGCTTAGTTTTATCCATTTCCAGAAACACGTTTAATCTCACTTGCTAATGATCAGTAAAGATTAAATAACACTGCCCAAATGAATTGCTAATTCAGGCAAGAATAGAAGGTAAAAAAAAGGATTACCAGTTCCGGCGATGATAAAAATCAAAAACATCCATGCATATGGGACTATGATGAAAGTTGCTTGGCCCAGATGCTCTCCAAATCGTGTAGAAGTAAAACAGGTAAGAAGATCGTATTCACCACTAAAATCCAACTAAAATTACAGAGAAGATGTTTCCACGGCAATAATAATCACCACTGTTGATAATCGTTGATATTAGTTGATAACATTGATAAAAATTGGTCGCAAACTGATAAAAGAAGTTCAAAAAGTCGCAGTGAACTACGATCGACGCTGTTAATAGTTATCACCAGGTTTGTGTCCATATCGGTTCTCAGGAGGCGGAGGATGTAGACAAGTACTCTTGCCCATCTTGTGTTGGCAAGTCAGAGGCCACGGATGAAGTCGTTCTTCCTTTGGATTTGACAAAGGATTCTGTCCTGAGGGCCCAACGGAGTGACCCAGATCTTTTGCCAGTCATTCAGATCCTTGAAAAGCAAAAGAATGGTGGTCCTGTTCAGAAGATCTCAGATTTCAGTTTGAAGGAAATGATGTTGTATAAGAATGAATGTGTATTTATCCCCCAAGGTACTTCAGAATGCAGTGTTAGTTGAGTGTCATTGCAAGCCCATATAGCTGGGCATCTTGGGAAAAAGAAGACACTCCATAGGTTAAGGTCAATGGGTCTCTGGTGGAGTGGTATGTCACAATCTGTAAGAAGCTTTATTCGCAGTTTTAAGGTTTGTCTTCAAACAAAGCCTTACCAGAGACGTCAAGGGAAGATGCTGTCTAGTACCCCCTCGAGGCCTTTGGAAAAGGTTGGTGTAGATCTCATGGGGCCTTTGCCAAATTCATATGCTGGGCATGAGTATATTCTGGTGGCTGTCGACCATTTCTCATAGTTTGTGGAGATTCTGCCTTTGAAATCAGCTACCAGCCAGTCGGTTGTAACCCCCGGCCCCCCCCCCCCCCCACTCAGGTTTCAAAATGACCGCATGCGTGTTGCCAAAATGTCCTTTTCGTAACAAAAGAAAAAGGTCGAGCCGTATTGACTTTACACACTGGACTTTTGCTGAAAAGGGGGGGGGGGGTGCGGAAAAAGGCTCGTATACAAAAGAAAAAGGTCGAGCCGTATTGACTTTACATACCGGACTTTTGCTGAAAAGGGGGGGTCGGTTGGAACACGCATATGCGTACCCTAAATAACACTGAGTGGGGGGGGGGGGGCCGGGTTGTAACCACTCTAGTGAGTGAGCTGTTCTGCAGATATGGACCTCCAGGAGCCCTGCTCTCGGACATTGGCCCCCAATTCAGAGGGAAGGTTCTGCGAGCTGTCTGCACAGACTGGGGGATAGAGCAGATTATAAATCATGCCTGGACAAATAAATCTGACTCACGTTAAATTTCCATGTTTAGGTTGCCGGAAAGAAGTGAAAGAATATCATAATGCCTTATTATGTGTACAATGTAACAAATGGGCTCATCTGAGATGTTCTCGTGCATCTACTGATACGTTTAACTCTGATGCCAATTGGATGTGTATTTTTTGTATTCTTAAAGAACTGCCTCGATACGTCGATGAACCTGATATTTGTTCTCGAAATTCGGATGCGTGAAACTATGAAAGTGTCGATAAATGTTTTGAAAAGCTGAATTCACTCTCTGGTATTAATATTTGCCATTTAAATGTTAGCTCTCTGATGAAGAATTTTGAAGAGATTCGTAATATTTTGACCACATGTAACATGCATATTTTTTCTTTATGTGAAACGCGATTAGATGGTTTTATTTCTGACCCTGAAATATCCATATCAGGTTATAAAATTGTGAGAATAGATAGCAATAAAAATGGTGGTGGAATTATAACTTATATTAAAGACATCGTACCATTCAGTATAAAAAATGAATTCTTTGTTGATGGTTTAGAACTAATGTGCTTGGAGATTTGTGTGACTGTGTGACTAACCTGTGTGACTGAGACATTAATTGATGTGTTTTATTCTTCTAATCATGAAAACGTTTCTTTCAGTGATGTCATCCCTCTGAGTTTGAGCGACCATTTTATGACAGTATGTAATCTTGGTAGAGCAAGAAACATGAAAACACATCATAAGTACATGTATATTCGTAATACGAAAAGATTCGATTTAGCTCAATTTAAATTGGATCTCTGTAAAGTTCATTGGGATGATGTACTTTCTGACCCTGATCCAATCAGTGCTTTTGAAAAATGGAGCTCTGAGTTCAATTTAGTTTTAAATAAACAAGCTCCATTAGGAAGGGAAAAAAATCGTCATAAAGATTTACCATGGATGAATAATGCAATTTTAAGTAGAATGTGAGAAAGAGATCGAAAGAAAAGCTAAAGGATCGGGGTCATCGAATGACTGGGTGATGTATAAAAAACTAAGAAATGTTGTCACATCAATGATTAGGTAATCTAAAAAGAGATAAGTTAGTAAAATTCCAGATATTTGCTCACTTCTTTCATCTCGTAGATATTTTTTTCTTTCTTCCCCCCCCCCTCACTTTATCACTATGATTCTATTTTGTACTTAAATTTCTGTAAATATGTTCACTTATTATAACTGGCATATTTGTTTGTAAATTGTATTTTCATTGTTTTATTTTCTGTTATACGTAATCACGGCCCTGCTGAAAAACAGCTTTTGCTGAATGCGGGCACAATTGTATTATGTTTTTAACCGTGAATAAATAAAATATACCATACCATACCATCTTCATCACGCCATATCACCCCCAAACGAACTGGGTCGAAAGGGTGAAGCGTAACATCAAGGCCATGCTTCAAGCTTACACCGGATCTGACCATCGACAGTGGGATGTTCATCTCGCTGAACTCGCGTTTGCCCTGAACAGCAGTAGTCATGACACACTTGGTGTAGAACCATCAGTAGTTATGTTTAGACGGCGCTTGACTTCTCCCTTGACTAACCGCCTACAGACTGAGGGAAACAAAGACATTCCTACGCAAGAAGAAATCGCACACAATCGTCAACGCGCTGTTAGTAGCTCCAAACAATATTACGACCAGAGCCGTGTTGAGTGCCGCATCACTGAAGGAAGCCAAGTCATGGTGAAGACTTACCCTCTTTCAAATGCGAAAAAGAACTTCTCAGCTAAGCTAGCACCACGATGGACTGGACCGTTTGCTCTGCAGAAAAAAACTAACCCCAGTGAATTTCCTTGTGATGAACGCTGCCAACAAGAAGGTGACTCGCGTCGTTCATGTGAACCAATTGAAAGTGTGCTAATTACTTTGAACATAGACTTCGCATGTTGTCAACACTGTTATAATTTTAGCTTATTGTAACATATTGGATCAGGACTGGTTGAAAGTTCGCGACTCACGATTACATTGACTTAGCCGAGTAAGATTACAGTTGGGTCGAGAGCGGGACTGTCACAGTTGGGCTATGGATCGCGATAGACACGAAATAGACGCTGTGCTGGAAAGTTTAATTGATCTGGATTCTTAATATAGACTCTAACGGACTCTTATTACAACTGATGTTGTATGTTTAATGTCAACCATTTATATTGGTTCATACCCATGTGCTTTATTCCTGGCTCATGCAGAATTATGCACTCTTCAAAATTGTTGATGGCTATTTTAATATTAACATGTTGGATCATTTATCTTTACAGTTAAAGGATAAGTACAACCGGGTGGAAATTGTTGAAAAATTGGGAGTGTATATAAACATGTGATTCCCGTTGAATTTTCTGTCGTTGCATCTAGTATTTTATTTAGAGTTATACATGTACACATAATTTGTGTTTCAAAAGGTAAACGAAACAAAAGAACTACCAACCGAGTGTAGTTTATAATTTACACATACACAGATGTTAGTTATGCCCCCCAATGTTATGTGCCCATGCTTTCCTTTCAAATTTTGGACCCAAAAGGGCACCTTAGAAAAGGTGAACAAAGTTTTTCTGCTTTTCAGAGATTTGTTTGGAGTTATCCCTCCTCCCATTTCATCTAATTCTGGATCCAAATGTTAAAAGAGAAGTAGTTTCTTGATGCAATTTTACTTGCAGCAGTTTCGGAACACTACCTTAATCCAAATGTTAATGAGTTACAATGCAGTCGATCTGTAGTAAGGTATTTGTTTTGAGAACTGTTGAAGTTTTTTTGTTTTTGTTTTTTTGTTGCTGTATTGTTACAAATGTTAAAAGAGAAGCAGTTTCTCGAAGCAATTTTACTTACAGCAGTTTCAGAACACTGCCTTAATCCAAATGTTAATGAGTTACAATGCAGTCGATCTGTACTGTAGTAAGGTATTTGTTTTGTGAACTGTTGAATGTAGAAAGAAGGGTGAGATATGGCATAGTCTTGAATTGCAAGCGTTATACAATGAAGGCAGGATAGAAAAGTTTTGAATTGAGATTGAGATAGCACAGAGGAAATGTAATAGAGGAGCTATTTTGAAGAAATATTATATGTAGACTATTTCCTTCTGTAAAGTTGAGAGTGGAAATGTTTCTTGCACAGAAAAGAAAGGTAGAGAGTATGAATTCTTTATATGTTATTACAAATATGAAAGAGAAGGGATTTCTTCATGCAATTTTTTTTAGGTTAGTTTCAGAGTACAGTCTTTAATAATCCAAGTATTAATGACAGAAGATTGACAGAAAGGAAGATGGAACATGTACTTTGGTTAGTAGATAAAAGGCATAATAATGGGGGGAAGATGCTGGGTTGGACATATGATAATTTATACATGGGGGTTTTAACCCTTCTTTTGTTGTACTCCTATATGAAAAAGACCATTGATGTAATCGCAGTTGATATGCAGGAAGTCATTGGTTTTATTAACTGGAATGTACAAGTAGGTGAGATATGGCATACTGTAGTTTGAAATGGCAAGCTGTATGTACAATGAAGGCAAGAGAGAATAGTGTTGAATTGAGATGGAGACAGCACAGAGGAAATGTATTTACACTGTAGAAGCAACTTGGAAGGAATATTTATTGATGTAGTGAATTATTATTATTATTATTATTATTTTTTTTTTGCTGTGTTGTTGCAAATGTTAAAAGAGAAGTAGTTTCTCGATGCAATTTTACTTGCAGCAGTTTCGGAACACTACCTTAATCCAAATGTTAATGAGTTTAATGCAGTCGATTTGTAGTAAGGTATTTGTTTTGAGAACTGTTGAAGGTAGAAAGAAGGGGAGATATGGCATAGTCTTGAATTGTAAGCGTTATACAATGAAGGCAGGATAGAAAAGTTTTGAATTGAGATGGAGATAGCATAGAGGGTGGTTTATCCTTTATTTTGATTTACCTTTACATGGAAAAAGACCATGATGTAGTAGATTTGCAGGAAGATATTTGTTTTTTTTTAACAAGGAAATTTTTAAAACAAAGGTCAGACAGTGCATAATTTTCAATTGCAGGCTGTATGACAAATAAGTAGGAGAGCTGAATTAGGGGAGAGGGGAGAGGGGGGAGGGGACTGCCATGCAACGTTTACAAAGGCAGTCTGGTTAGTCACCATGTATGATTCGCCACGCGATCTCTGTTATTTGTCTGTTTCATGTTGTCATCTTATGTTTCCTTGTGTTCTTTTCTTTTTCTTTTTTTTCAAATGTATGTTCTCGAATATTTGTAGTAGTCTAATATGTATTTATACATATCCTTTTTCTTTCTTAGTTTCCTTTCTGGTAGGGGAGAGGGTCGTGAGGTTGTTTCATTAAACATATTAATTTGCCAAAAGATGATCCCTTTATCTGCAAGGTCGGAATTTATAGAGGTTCCCAGCACATTTATAGATATGGGTTTATTTCAACAACAAAAAGATGGATAATAAAGGGAACTTGTTTTCATGTAACTATCTCACACTAAACGTGAATGGAATTAGAGATAGAAGCAAACGAGAAAAAATGTTTAATTGGTTTAGGACAAAGTCTATAGATATAATATACTTACAAGAAACATACAGTACACCTGATATCAAAAAGAAATGGCAATTGGAGTGGGGCGGGAAATGTATCTTGGAAATTATCCTGGAAAGAAATTCATATAGGAATAGATGACACTACTTTTAAAACAGAGCAATTATTGAACCACATTTTGATTTTGATTAAATATATGATTTCCTACAGTAGAGAGAAGGGAAACCCTCCAAAAGCAAAAGAAATAGAATATAGATTGTTGGAAAATAGAAATGAAGAGAAAAAACTTTCAATGGAAAGAGACACACTTTCAATTCATTTAAGGAAATGGGAAGCTTTGGAAAGTTTAGAATAAATGTTTTCAGTTTTTTTTTCTCAATATACAACTTCCTGACCCTCCTCTCTTCTCTCCTTTTGTTTGTTTGTTCGTTCTATGGTAGTGTGTGTTTTGTATACTGTTGTACTTGTTATGTGTTTAAATGTTGTGTGGGGCGGGGGAGTAGTAGGTGTTTTGTAGCCTTTTCTCTTTTTATATATATAATTTTTTTTTGTCTCTAAAGGAAGATGAAGAGGTGTAACTTTTGTATGTAAATATAAAAGATCATTGGCAAATTTATAAAGACCTATGTTAAATTATGTTGTTATTTTGTATACAATGTTATAAATGTTCAATTGTTCTTTGAGAGAAATGAATAAACACCTATGAAAACAAAAAAAAAGTGATCGGGAGTTGTAAAAATGGACACTAGTTGTCTGTGATATTCTTATCGTTGTTTCGGAGGCCGTTGTCGCCTGATTAAAGGTGTTTTAATCTCCAATTCCTGTCTGATCTCTGGTCATTCCTGTTTGTACTTAGTGAATCACCTACAAGGTGTTGTTTACCCGTTCCCGGCACACTATTGGAAACATAATTATTGCTATTCAACTTGTAGATATATACCAAGTCAAACTAATAACCGTACAATTGTTCAACCCAACCCAACTCCTCTATTGCTCTAGCGCCCCCTTTGGTCAATGTGTGGCCCAAATCAGCGCTCCATTACAGTACCAGGTCTGAAGGAATTACCGTAGCATGTATACTATGTACATACTATACTACATACGGTCCGACTTCGTGCATTGTAGGAGTGATGTACTATACTGTAGCCTGTACTGTAGGCGTAGCTTGTTCTTGATTGGTGAAGATTGCAATTGAATACGGATATATACATGAATATGCCCAAGCTGGATAATCGGAGCTAGATGTTCACTATTATCTACAATGGATGTGATGATCTTTGTGCTCGTGAATTTACTGTTTGGAGCCCGTGAGTTTTAACAAAATGCCAGAATACCCCACTAAAACGCACTCCACCATAGCATAGAGAGTCAATGATATGCGTATTGACCTCTAGCGCTTTACTACATGAGAGGCAGCAATTACACACAATACACACACTGCACACAATTGCACACTAATGCACACATTGAATACGATGTAGCTGATTAGGCAAGTTTGAAACTAAACTCACAATTTGAATTTTCAAGATATTCTTTCTAACGTCGGTAAGTTGAAAAGATTGTATTTCACTGCTATTTAAGTGTCATCAATTGTCACTAAAGTACCGATTTTTAGTGAACTCTGTTGAGTTTTGTAAAGTGGTGTTTGAAATGTTGAGAATCAATAGAACAGTTTTTAATACACAGCCATGCTAGTAATGCAGCTATGTGTGACCAAAACGTGGTAGCCTATGTCCGTTGGTGGCCAACGCGCCAACGTACCATTATTAGGGACTTTTAGATTCGCATGAAGACAATGGGGATTGCTACGGTCGACGTCCTTTTAATGCAATGCCTTGAATGGACGTCACACGTATCAGTCCACGCACATCTAAAAGCCCCAAATGTAGTCTGGTCGTGTTCCTTGCTATTTATGACCAGTTTTCGCACTTGCCAACTTATCAACCGGAGAACTTTGACTTGGTTATTTTTGATTCTGTTACTACTTGCTCTTGTCTCCCACACATCTAGCTATCTTATTTTTAGTGTGTTGAATAAGTACCCACGTTCGTTCTAATGTTTAACCCTGAATATTGCTTGGAAACCATGATAAATCGATGTAACTACTGTTGGAAATTAAGAATAACTTAATTTACGTTGGGTCGGGAACTTATGGTGTCCTCTTATTGGCAAATAAAGTTTGGTCTTCTTCTTCTTCGTTTGACCATAGGTGCTACGGCTATTTGTAAAGTCAAATTTGACAATTGTTGCCAATTTCGACGAATCTCTTTCTCTTTCTTTCTCGGGAACCGGTTAGGCTATGGTGTGTCCTCTCATTGGCAAATAAAGTTGGGTCGGGAACTTATGGTGTCCTCTAAGTTTAATTGGCGAATAAAGTATAAAAGAAAATAAGGAGTTTTTGTTATTATTATTTTCAATATTTTCATTAATACTATTATATCGAAAATAATATCGCTAGTGATATTCGTTTGTCTCGCAATGTGGTCAATAAGGAATCTAAAAGATCACGACGTTTCGTATGCTACTGCAATACTTCGTCAGGTGATAAAAACTGTTGTAAGCAAGGGTCTTTTATACTTTACGGGAGGACCGTAAAGCGGTCTAAAATTCGATCGATAATTGGAACAATAACGCCCAATGCCTATTGGTCGACGCACACGGTGATCGACCAATCACCAAGGCCGCTGGTTCGGCCGCTGGTTCGGCTGATGCACCAGGCCTATTGGCCGACGCATACGGTACTCGACCAATCAACGGGCCGCTGGCTCGGGCCATCTGCTGAATGGAATCGACCGTTGTTGGCTGGCAGGACGGCGAGTGTCATGGCGGCGTATCGTCCGCATCCAAAATTCGGGGATATCGATCCCGTTGTCTCTGTTGAAATTATTAGGATTGAGACGGATATTGATAGCTTCTTTTACCCTCCGTGTATACCAATGCCGTTCTTGGGAAAGGCACTGAACCCCGTCCCAGTCTGGTTGATGCTGGTTGTCCCAAGCATGTTCGGCTACGGCTGAGTTGTCAGTTCGACGGAGTCT
Organism: Strongylocentrotus droebachiensis; assembly: GCA_035222895.1. Taxonomy (NCBI): domain Eukaryota; kingdom Metazoa; phylum Echinodermata; class Echinoidea; order Camarodonta; family Strongylocentrotidae; genus Strongylocentrotus; species Strongylocentrotus droebachiensis. The sequence continues at coordinate 88,744 of JAVYIG010005854.1, forward strand.
GACGTCCCTCTTATGCTCAGTGATTCTTTCTTTTATCGGACGGGCAGTTTCACCGATGTAGGATCTATCACATCCTTTACAAGGGATGTTGTACACAATGCCGTCCCGTCTATGTGGAGGAATTGGATCCTTGGGGCGTGTAAGTTGTTGACGTAGGGTGGTATCTGATCTGAAAACCGTTCGAATGCCATGGCTCTCTAGGCGGCGCTTGAGTTGTTGGGAGACCCCATCAATGTACGGCAAGACTGTAAAAGTCTTGTATACCTTCTGATCCCTGGGTTCCGACGATCTATTCTTGGTATTGTGTATAAAACGGCGTGGGTAACCGTTGAGACTCAGGGCACTGCGAACACGGGTCCGTTCTGTGCATGGCTGTTGTGGACTTGTCACAATGCGTGAAGCTCTGTCAAATAGACATTTCACTAGACCTCTCTTCACCGATATGGGATGGTGAGAGTCAAACGCTATGTACTGGTCTGTGTGGGTAGGCTTCCTATAGACTGAGGTGGAGAGCCTATGGTTGTCGTGTCTATGAACTAGAGTGTCTAAGAATGCTATCTTCCCTTCACACTCTATCTCTGATGTGAACTGGATGGTTGGTTCAAGGCTATTCATGTGTTTAAGTAGCTTGTCTGTTTCAGAGATGGGAACTATGATGAAGGTGTCATCTACGTATCTCTTCCAAACACGAGGCAAGCAAGAGAGGGGACATGTGTCCAACGCTTCTTCTTCGAAACTCTCCATGTATAGGTTGGCCACAACAGCCGAGACTGGACTGCCCATGGCTGCCCCTTCTGTCTGTTCATAGTATGAACCTTTATACAGAAAATATGTGGATCGTAGAACAAACTCGAGGAGTTGAGTGAGTTGTTCCGGTGAGAGTGCGGTCCGGACCGCACTCTCACCGGAACAACTCACTCAACTCCTCGAGTTTGTTCTACGATCCACATATTTTCTGTATAAAGGTTCATACTATGAACAGACAGAAGGGGCAGCCATGGGCAGTCCAGTCTCGGCTGTTGTGGCCAACCTATACATGGAGAGTTTCGAAGAAGAAGCGTTGGACACATGTCCCCTCTCTTGCTTGCCTCGTGTTTGGAAGAGATACGTAGATGACACCTTCATCATAGTTCCCATCTCTGAAACAGACAAGCTACTTAAACACATGAATAGCCTTGAACCAACCATCCAGTTCACATCAGAGATAGAGTGTGAAGGGAAGATAGCATTCTTAGACACTCTAGTTCATAGACACGACAACCATAGGCTCTCCACCTCAGTCTATAGGAAGCCTACCCACACAGACCAGTACATAGCGTTTGACTCTCACCATCCCATATCGGTGAAGAGAGGTCTAGTGAAATGTCTATTTGACAGAGCTTCACGCATTGTGACAAGTCCACAACAGCCATGCACAGAACGGACCCGTGTTCGCAGTGCCCTGAGTCTCAACGGTTACCCACGCCGTTTTATACACAATACCAAGAATAGATCGTCGGAACCCAGGGATCAGAAGGTATACAAGACTTTTACAGTCTTGCCGTACATTGATGGGGTCTCCCAACAACTCAAGCGCCGCCTAGAGAGCCATGGCATTCGAACGGTTTTCAGATCAGATACCACCCTACGTCAACAACTTACACGCCCCAAGGATCCAATTCCTCCACATAGACGGGACGGCATTGTGTACAACATCCCTTGTAAAGGATGTGATAGATCCTACATCGGTGAAACTGCCCGTCCGATAAAAGAAAGAATCACTGAGCATAAGAGGGACGTCAGACTCCGTCGAACTGACAACTCAGCCGTAGCCGAACATGCTTGGGACAACCAGCATCAACCAGACTGGGACGGGGTTCAGTGCCTTTCCCAAGAACGGCATTGGTATACACGGAGGGTAAAAGAAGCTATCAATATCCGTCTCAATCCTAATAATTTCAACAGAGACAACGGGATCGATATCCCCGAATTTTGGATGCGGACGATACGCCGCCATGACACTCGCCGTCCTGCCAGCCAACAACGGTCGATTCCATTCAGCAGATGGCCCGAGCCAGCGGCCCGTTGATTGGTCGAGTACCGTATGCGTCGGCCAATAGGCCTGGTGCATCAGCCGAACCAGCGGCCGAACCAGCGGCCTTGGTGATTGGTCGATCACCGTGTGCGTCGACCAATAGGCATTGGGCGTTATTGTTCCAATTATCGATCGAATTTTAGACCGCTTTACGGTCCTCCCGTAAAGTATAAAAGACCCTTGCTTACAACAGTTTTTATCACCTGACGAAGTATTGCAGTAGCATACGAAACGTCGTGATCTTTTAGATTCCTTATTGACCACATTGCGAGACAAACGAATATCACTAGCGATATTATTTTCGATACTATATCCGCAATGAGTAATATATTTAGCAATACTATTATAATTTGATTTATATATATTTTGTACAAGTTAGGGGTATGTTTAAGTACAATTGTTAGGGTTAGGCCCTTAATTGCCATAAGTGTTTTCTCTACAGTTTTGAAACACAATTGTGCATGGTTTAAAATAGTTTTTCAAGAGTGCAAGGTTTATCAGCTTATTTAGTACAGTTTGTTATAAGGGAACTATTGAGTTATCATCTGTCTAAATTTCAAGCACTATCTCTTTTTAGGTGTTATAATTTAGAATGGAAGTAGGTCGCAGCTGTTAATTTCAATTGCTTCGATAAGCACACTGATCAAGAAATTTTAGATTTCATGAACCTTCTCTAACAGTAACAGTGACCTTAGGTGTCATGACTCGAGAGGCCCATATGTTTCATTTCCAGTATTTTAAATAGATTGTCGCAGCGGTCTGCAATCTTGCAATCCTACATGAACACGGTGACCGAATACATTACGTCAATGTTTTCTTCTTCTTTTTTCTGTTCTTTCTTCGTCATGTAATTATTTTGTTACGTCTTCTTGTTTACAGTCATTACGTGTTTTAATAAATGTTCTCTGTTGGCCACTATTCTTCTTTATGTATTCCATATTTTGTTCACACTCATTATTATCTGAGGGGTCCACAATTTACAAGCTTTGCTTTTCAGTGGACCTCTCCATTTCCTTAAAATATAAATGCAGTTAAATTTTAAAATTCATTTGTTGTCTTACTAAAATGTATAAATTATTATTAAGATGTGTTTATTACAAATGTAACTATGTTTTGTATACATTTTACATTGTATTCGTTATTATGTATTATATACCTCACTTAAGAAATCCAGCCATCTGATTGGTCGAAATTGCATTCATAAACTTCAACTATTTCTGTAAAATTCCCAGTAACCATGGTTATTGGGAAAATAGTTCAGTCTCCATGGTTACCCCATAGGTTTACATGTTAAAAAATGGTCTGAGCGATCGAGGATACCATACGTGTGCGAATAATTGGTCGGTAATTTCAATACAATTGAATCTCGATCGATCTTACCGACAATTTTATCTTGCATTGTTGACATGAAGACGAAAATAAACTCTCAAAAACAAAAAAACAACATCTGCCGATAGATCTTGATCGTGCCAATATGCATTGCAAAAGTAAAAGAAGGGTCCGTTTAATGGAGCTTTTGCGAAGCATCCCTCACGCGAAGCCGTTTTCAATCCATTTTAATGTATATATTGGAGAAAACTGCCAAGCATGGTAACGGTGCGCGATAGCCGAGTGGTCTAAGGCGTTGGTTTCAGATACATCACCTGTTGTACGCAAGAGTTCGAATCCCATCTTCGACAAAAAACCAAAAAAAAGTATTAATGACTGCTTTAATATTCGAGAAATAGTTGTTTTTATACGCTCTCGGGAAGGTTACAATTGGGCTATTCCCCTCGGCACGCCTCGGGTAATAGCACAATTCTAACCTTCCCTTGAGCGTATAAAAACTATTTCTCTCAAAGCAGTCATTAATACTATATTATATTTTGTTGGAAATGAAAAAATAAAAATGAAATGAAATGAAATCATTCATAATAGGGGAGGGGAGGGTTATACGTCTGAAAGTTAGCTTACACCAAAGACTTAAAATTGCTATACTCGGTAACATGTACATTACTTGTATTACATACTATTAGTATATTATAAATAATTGCCTTTTTTCATCACAGTCGATTTATCTATTAGAGCGAGTTCCATCTTAAGATTTAACTATGAGTGTACATGATTTAGGGGAAAACTTCCATTGAACATAGATTTCTTGCCTCTTTCACCTTATTAGTGTTTGGGCATATGCAACAGGCTACGCATGAAACTGTTTTATAAAGCATGTTACAATCTCCAGAGAGTTGTTTTCAAACTCTGATTTTAACATTCAAAAAATTTCCTGGAAAGCGGGACATTTCTAAATTTTGCTAGTTTATAAATGTAACTATTTTTTTATAATGTGAGATAATTAAAACATGCAGTATCGTTAATTATCACTACACTATTCAAGCAAGGCAATGAGCCTTTCGCTGGGGCCCTATTTACGATTGAATCAAGAAAATGGACCTTAAGCATTGTTATGAAAGGTGTAGGTGCCCATGGTGTATGATTTCTTATGAGGGACTTTTAGATTTACACGACGAGAACGTGCACCGCCACGTGTGACATCCTTTTAAGGTAATGTGACGTCCTTTTAAGGCACTGCCGGGCATGGCCCAGTGCCTTAACACAATGTCACACGCGGCAGTCCACGCTTTCGTTGTGTAAATCTTAACGTCCCTATTCACGACTGGTTTAGCACATCATATATTAAAGGGACTTGGTAACATTGTTCGGATGAGAGATAGTGGTGCTAAGGTAGTGACTTCAATGCTAGATGTACAATTAAAGATAATCTGAAAATTTGAGTGAAAACGGACCATTACTCATGGTACAAATTGGGAAAAACTGATCTGATCGATTCCTTAATTCTCCTAACTATATTAAAGGTATTACAAAGTTTTGGTATGGGGTCATGAATTTGGTTCAAATGAACATATTGGACGCATATGCGGCCCTACAATATTCATTGATCGTTGTCCCGGTCGAAATCGAGTCTAAAGTTATGAAATTATAAATAATAAACTCTTTATGTTGTATAGCTCCCTCTCAAGGTCAAAATATCAATTTAGTTATGAAACAATGTTTCTTGACTAAAATCGACCAATTAGCTATTCCCGTTTGGAAATTATATATCACAACTACATATTCTGAGATTTTCATGGTCGCAGCTACCATTGTACGGCCGTAGGCGCTATTTGAAATTTATCAACATTTACCGGGAGCACCGGTAAATTTTTATATTCAATTTTTCTCGAAAACAGAAGTGTTTTAGGGGTTAATTTTTTTGGTGCTTATAATACATCCACAGGGGCACCCAAATATATCAAAATTGTAAAGATTCACTATCTTCCCAATTTTCAAAATTTCCCAAAACTTTGTATTGCCTTTAATACAATTAATTACAATTTAGGTGAATGGAAATCGTCACAAAACAATAAAATGGCTCTACATTCCATTCCAGACATTTAACTGTTGACAGATTTTTTATAGCCTGTTTTATGTCTTTTTTTCATCGAAAAAACGTTTGGGAAATTTCAAAAATGGTTGGGAGAATTTACTGTTAATCACTGTTAGAGGATGTCATACATCGACTCCTTCAAAGAAAACCATAGATATCTTTGTGGTTTAAGAATTTTTAAGGGATTGTTTGCATGTCAGAGGGTTAGTACAGTAGAAGGAATATAAGTAACATTTTATACAAAAATTAAGCAATTTTTTCATCAACCTTCAACAATGTCACCATGTCACTTTAAACAACTGATTAAATATGTGCCTTTTCACGCATTTTCTATTGGGTCGCGATGAATAGCTTAAGGGCTCCCGCCCTCCCCCCCCCCCCCCCAAGGTGCCCCCAAACTGATGTAATATTGGTTAAATACACCAAGGTCGTTAGAATAACATACTTAAAATATAATTTATATAGAAAGAAAATATATCATCTAACAACAGTTAGATACGCTTGAATCGTTAATGTTACATATTTGGTTATCAACATTTGGGCACCTTATGGATTAAAATTTGGGATACTAAAACTGTTATATGCAAATCTTCTAATCTTTTAATAACTATAACAAGATTGCATTAAACAATAGAAAATTATGTATATATAGAGATTGAAACCTGACGTGTATTTTTTAATTTATAAATTACAGATTATTTTGTTTCACTTTGAATCCACATTGATCTACTTCAACAGTTTTAAATCAAGTAAACATTATCTGATACTATGGACTTTTATATGATTTTTTGTTAACTGATAATTTGAATTTAATGTGTGTCTGTGTGCGCGCGATTTGTCCATACATTATGTGTGAAAATATTAGTTTTGCATGGAAGCTTGACCCTGATGTCTATAGTAATGAATAATGGGCTCAATATAATGCTTTTAACTACAGGTCTTAGGATTATAAACTTGATCGGTTAATCATTTCTGTACGTGTCACGTATTGTGTCTGTTAACTGATTATTTCTTTTAAAGTCACATAGAAGTCAGCTCTCATGGGAAATTCGACACCGTTCCAATAACAGGTTCTGTCAATCACCAGGGTTAGCCTTTAGTTTTATGACCATTATACCTTATGTAATGCTTCGCTTTTCCCTCACCCGAAGCCCTCCGAGCGATTAGGGGGGTAATTCTTGACTGGCCAACGGGTTTGCTGTGTGCATATTTGTACTCCCATTAATGGTATTTCCACCAAGTCTGGTGTCACCGAATTATGGCCTTCTCCACATGGAAACTGCCGATCCAGTACCTTTAAGCTCGAATGGATTTGATTTTCAAGCTGATAAATGTACTTACCCGTATGCCCATTTCATTTTTTTCTTTCTCTCTAGACATAATTTGGGCATTGGCTTTCCAAGTCAAGCCACTGGAAATAGGAACCTTAGGAACAATCTCCTGTGACCATGTGGAAGACGATTCTGAGATTCGTATAGTACAGTGGTACAAGAGCAAGAGAATTGATGCATTTGTAAACGGCGATCCCAGTCTAGCGCAGTGGGCGGACGGATCAACTGAAAGCCAGTCAAACTACCACATGGAAAATACCACTTTCTCTTTGGTCATTGAGAAGGCTACGTCGGAGGATGAAGGTCTCTACAAGTGCTCCGTGGAACGTGGAGACTTGTACACCCAGTCAAGCTACTACACCCACACGGTTATGTATGGTGAGTGTCATTTTTATTAAAGGACAATTGAGTGAAGGTAGACAAATCAGGGTCACATATTGTCGAACGTTTAACAAAATCGGATAATGATCAAAAATGTTATGACTGTTTGCAAATCATGATGACTAAAAATGTACATATAAGTCAATCCCTAATCGATGAATTAGTCATTCGACAGAGATTCATGTTTATATGTGAAAAAAAATATTGCATTATGGTATTGCTGTTTAAAAAAAGTAGCACGCTGTAGTAAAATTGAAATCGAGTATATATTATCCATTGGGAAATTCTTTTTTCTTTGGTTAAAGTTGTTAATCAATTTACAAAAAGAAAACATTATGATAATAGACAGTTACAGTAATGTTAAAATACATTCATAGCAGCTTTAGTTTGAAAAGTTACATAAAATAAGTTGTGTACGATGAGGATGTCGACAGAGCGAGACAGTACAGTACATGAGGACCATAATAGTTAGGCGCGGAGGAGGTGCAGAGTAGTGACGGAAAGAGAGAAAGAGAGAAAGTCAGATGGTAGATGATAATAAAACAGGGAAAATACAATGTAGTACAGTAAACAATCAGTGCGAGAATTTTCAAAGATTTGGAGATGAGAAGAAATTCAGGAAAGCAAATTTTAACAAAGAATAGTTAAGTTTACAAGGAGGCATGGTGTCTGTGAGACTCTCCATTGTACGAATAGATGGAGTTTGTGGCACGAACGATTGCCTAGTACGCACTCGTGTATGACGGGCCCTACGGGCCATAGTTTTGTAGAACTGTATATTGTACAAATATAAAGCCATTGAATGGACGTATAGTTTTAATCAATGAGAACGCAGGAAACTATGCAGCCATATCACTTTACAACTAAAATAGCCATTGAAGTACTTGTGAACGCGTGAGGCCCTAAGTTCTAACATTTTGTCTTCTACAATGGACATGCATACAACGATACATCCATTCCACCGACGTATGGTTGTATAGTTGTCCAGTTTCCTGCGTTCTGATGGGAAAAGACAACATTCATTTGATGGATGTATGGGTGTATGGTTGCACAATTTCCTGCTCTCTGATTGTAAAATACTGTACACATGTACATCCATTCGATAGATGTATTACCGTAAAGTTGTACAGAATGTGGGCACTATATTCAGATCGCTTGAAACTACACACTGTGCATGCGTCCATGAGTCCTTCGATTGATGTAAAGTTGTACAGTTGTACGAATAATTGCCTGTAAGCGCAGTCATTATCATGCGGACCTGTACGCACACACAAGAAATTCTGACCTGTTCTATAGTAATTGTAATTAGGATGTTTTGTATTAGGTCCATGGTTGGATGCGTTCATATTCGTTAGACTTTTGCTACTACTCTTTCCTAATATAGACTGGGTACTATACATGTACGTGTATATAGACTTCTGTGCTATTCTCCTAGTACTGTCCAATCTCTTCTAGTTTCATCTTGCTTGATTAACTACATTTTCAAAGTAGGATAGTATGTTGTACGTCGCAGTACTTTCAATTAATGCTCTGTAGAAAAGAATTAGAATGATTTTATCTACTTGCGTTTTTCTCATCATTCTGAAGAAGCACATTCGCTGATAGCACTTTAAAAAAAAATAGAAACACTAAATTACCAGACGAGTGAATTACACACCGTTGTTCCCAAATACTTGTATTTATCAACTCACCCACGAATAGTAATCGTAGGTCTTAGTTGTTCTGAGGTTTCTTCGGAAATCTATGATCAATACTGCTTAAATATAAAAGAGTATGGGAGAGCTGACATATCCCTGAGATGCTCTTATGTTCAGGGTGTTAGAGGACAAATCCTCTCCAAAAATAATTTATTTTCAATAGAAGCAGAAAGATTAGACAAACCAATCACAAGAAGTTTGAGCAAAATCGGATAACTAATAAGAAAGTTATGATTTTTTGAAAAAGTATGTAAAACTTTGGAACAATGAAAAGCACAGGACAATTTGGTAACTTACTCATCAGTGTGTGACGTCATGTCCTCACTATCCACCAATAATCGTATTCCTTCATACCAGCATCCAAGTTAGATTAATAGTATTATGTTTTTGTGTGGATGCACTAATATAGAGTAATTTTGTTTCAGTTAAATCATGACAAATGTGAATATTGATAAACTATATAAAAATCAATAATTATGAATATACAATATTAAGAAAATATGCACCAACTCTTCAAAGTTCATAACATATAATGTGAAATGTCATGCACGCAATATGATACAAATCATATAACCTGGGCAAAGGTATGGGGGAATCAAGATCGGGGGATAACAAGGGAAATTAATGGGATTAACAAAAACAATTGATAAATAGTGAGGATATGAAGTAACAAACTGATAACCAAATTGGCAACTTGTGCAGTGATTTTCATTGTCCCATAGTTTTACATACTTTTTTCATAATTCATAACTTTCTTCTTGGTTATCCGATTTTGCTCAAACCTTTTTGATTGGTTTGTCTGATTTTTCTGCTTCTATTTAAAGTAAGTTATTTGTGGAGTGTTCTTATACTTTAACTTTTACCAAATATAATTTACTAAACAGACAAACTTAACTTTTAAAGAATGAACTACGCATAAATTCCCCTGATTCCTGCCCGATTCTACACCTCTTATTTAAATCGTATGTCTTTTGTTGCTTTTAATACTGCTCAACTTTATACCCATCAACTCATAAAGATTAGTGCATGTAATCCACATTGTAATGAATGGATACACTTGTGTTTTTAACTGTCAAACTGATTAATTGGTGAATATCTCTCTTATAGTTACGCACGTTCCCATGTACATTCTATGTCTTTACATATTTAAAGTTTTTACGCATATATTCTGTTATTATCTTAGTAATGCATAATTGGTAAATTGTACTGTTTTTCTCTGTAAGGGAAACTTTGTAATTTACTCTGTAATTTCGTTCTAATCGCCTTTTCCTTGTCGTCTTACTTTCATCATCATTCCGCTTTTCCATGTCTTCACAGTTCCAACTGTTCCATTCTTCTCATTCCACTCCCTCCCTATCTCTCTCTCTCTCTCCCATCTTCCGCATGTCTTCCTGTTTTTTTTTCTAACTTAACTCTCTCTCTCTACATCGTTCTCTCCCTAACCTTTTTTTTTCTCTCTTTCGGTAATTGTTTAATCATGTTTCTATGATAAATCCTTATATATTGTGTAGCTTTATAGACATTCAATGTGCATTACGGTTCGAAATTAAACAAATCTTCAGTACTTACTTGTTATAACTCCATTAATCAGCCTCAATGTATATTTAAAATATGAATATTCCTCAATTAACAATGATTACAGAAACAAAAATAATGCCGAATCTATTTTATTTGTTTCATCAATTTGTTTGCAAGTAGGGAATATGTAATTAGTTATAATCTACCCGACTGTGTATTATGTGTACTTGTCTATATCTAAGTTTGTTGAAATGCTTTTTAATACATGTAAACCTTGCAATGTAATTTAGCTTTCGGGCTACCATTTTGAAGTTGTCTAATAAAAAAAAAACATTCTACTACTACATTGTACAGGCACGTACACCTCTAATGATAGCAATGCATGCAGGATTTTACTTCGGACTCATTCTTCTGTTCATATCTACCGATGTTAACAAAAATTATGACCACTGAAAATGAGCAAGTTCTTAATGAGAAATAAAGAGGCTTTCCAACTTTCCAATACTACAGTAAAAATCCGATGGATATTTGCAGTAGAACTCGCGTTTCTGAACATTTTTGGTAGTAAGACTACTTGTCAAATGTTCAGCTCGCTCGAGAAGTTTAAAGTCTTCCAATTAACATTTAATTTGTGTTATTCTGTTATGTTTTGAATTGTTTCGTTTGGTTTCGTTTTTTTTAGCTCTGCCTCAAATGGACCAAAAGATAACTTTGGATACTGATTTGAATCGTGTTAATTGCACCGTTGAGCACGTAAAGCCACTGACATACCCATTGTTCAATTTCGACTCCAGTCGTGCAAGCGCTGAGACATACGCAGTCCTAAATGAAGACGGAACATACACGACATCGGTCAGTTGCACACTACCTCAGAAGAAAAGGGCATCACGAGTAGAATGTTCCTTTTCCTACTTACACTACCGGCGCGTAGCCCCGCTGGATTTGCCTGATACCAGCACCGACAGCCTGATTGAAGATAAAACAAATACAATATCACATATTGGCACATCTGTGACATCTGAAGGTGAGATAAACCTTGTGTTCCTTTCCTGCGTTATTAAGATATCTAGAGCACCAAATGGATCTTGTTTTTTATATGGGTTACATCACCCCGAAAACTGAATAAAGAACGCCTAAAGTGCTAATTTGTATCAATCACAAAAAAGTTGTATTTACAATGTTTATATAGTGCATCTATTCTTAATATTTCATATTTCCTTGACCAAGATTGGTAGTACATGTATATTGTTAATATCCGGAATTGTACAAAATGACACTCGATTTGTTTGCCGTTTATAAATCAAATGTCATTCAGTTGTTATGATATCTTTATTATCTGCATTATACCTTTTGGTTTTTTTTTCAGGCGATGGATGTACATGTTTTACAATTGGCTTCATAATAGCATTAATTGTTGGAATTGTAATCTTATCGGTGATATTAGCGGCCTTGTATTTAATCATGATGAGTAAGTATATACATTACATTTTCACACACAAACATTTTGTTGTATGATTGTGTGCCCGATAATGTGTATGACTGGGTGTGCTGTCCTGATTCTTGTTGGTTTTATTTTGCTAAGGACGTTATTTACAACGATTAAGAAAATAAGTGAGAAGAAAATGAACCAAAGACAAGAAGAAGAACAAACAAAAAGAAGAAAAAGAAAACAAGTAGGAAGACGTACAAATAAAGAAGAGCATCAGTAAAATGATAATGGCAGGACAGTGTATACCATGAACTGTCTATAAGCCCGGCTGTAGGATCCAGAACAACAAACATGTTGTCCTAATCTTGATATCCTCTTCAATTATTTGGGAGAGGGGCTTTCAGCTAGTTTGCTATTTGGGTTTTTCAAGCATTTGTATCCTAAAAGTGATTGTTTTTTGTTTTTTTACGATAGAAGTTCTTAGAAGATGAACATTGTATGTCTACCTAATAGGAACATATAGCACTGATGCGTTGACTTGTCCGCTTTCTTACTACGGAAGAAAGTCAGAGTAAGTTGTCTTGACACGTACTATTAAAAGCCTTTGGGTCTACCATGCCATATTTTTTCCGAAAGACCACATACACCGAAGACCCTTGAAGGAAAAACATTCTTACCCTTTCACCTTTAATTAATCCATTTGTACATTAAAGTCATTATATCGGTCGCAAGTTGGAATTTGTTTTGACTGGAAGAGAATTTGTCTATTTAAAGCGCTGGTGTTATCACTGAGACAAGTATTATCTTTCGTAAGGCGTAAATTACTCCTCATATAACCATCTACTGTTTTATAAAAATTCTGGTTGGTATTTGTTAATAATTTCTCTGTCATTACACTCTACCTTTTGTTATAGGAAGGCAAGGGAAACGATTTGTCGGGGCGTGCATACTTTACAAAAAGCCAAGGAGAGTGAGGAAAATGTTTCGTCCTGCTGAGGGAATGGGAGCGGAGATGGCAGCTCAACAATTTTTTCAACTAGAGAAAATTCAGAAACGCCCTTAAATAAAAATACACGGACATCGGTAATGTAAGTGAGATAATGTTATGCAAATCTATGTGTCAGATTTGCAAAAATGCTCAAAAATTCCCCCTCTTCAGAGACTAGTTGCATACTCCTAGACAGAATACAATATCAAAGTCCCTCAGAAGAGTTACTCTATTTGCTCAGACCAGATGTAGAACAGAACGGTAAAGACAAAATTCAATCTCATATCCTGTCAGGTTGCTAAATCAATCATAAATTATATGACTATGTATCAATTATTGTTATGCTCTCATTCACCTTCAATCTAATTTCCCCACTCTCCTTCGCTCATTCTATTTTACTTCGATCCTGACTTTTTACTCTTCCGACGTTTTCCTCTTAAAGTCTTCCTCTTTTTCCCCTTACTCTGCCTATTTAAATGTGCATTCACTGTTGTATGTCGCGGTTCATAATATCACCAGGCTAATACTTCAGTTGCACCGCGAAACTGACCCCACACCGACCGATTTTTGGCTATTGTTAATATGAGTAATATTTTGTTCGATCTGTAGTCGGGCAGACTGAGGTATAAGAGCTTAAATTATATTTTGTCTAAACATTTTAAAAACAATGTGTGCTATGAAGCGGCTAAAGTGTACAGTATCGAACCAAGTAATTTCAACTGTATAATATGTATGTATTGTTGTACAATATTGGGTCACGGTACTTTACATTTATTTGCACACTCCATTATGTAGTTTATGCATGACATACAATCCATTGCTACTATGTTGCAGTCCTCCTTTTCCCTCTCCTCTTTGCCTATCCCTTTCTTCCTTTCTTCACCTCTTCTATTTATAATGTATATTATGTATTTGTGTATTCGGGCGTACCCTTTACAAGCTCTGCTTATATCGGGTTTCGCGCCGTCTTCCTTGTAATACAAGTTCTTTGATTATATTTATGTTCTTACGTTTAAATTGTATTGTTTGAACAGATGTCAATTATGAATTGAATTGAAAAAAGTTTGGACCCCTCTGAAAACCAGCAATACTATATCAATATTGCTATCTATCCATATGTATTGTTATATTCCTGAGTAGGGCTTTCCTTCCATATTATTATTATTATGTATATATTTTACTTTGTATGTTTTAAATATTATACTATTACTTCCTGGATCGTGTGTAAACATTACCAAAAAAACGTGCAGTTCGTACTGTTAGCATTTCAAAAACCATTTCATTGTACTGCATCCCTTTTTAAAGACCTAAAGATCTTACAACTATCAACAAAATACGAATCGCAGGTTTCTTTATTTGCATGTATGTACACAAGAGCTAGCAATTAATTACACTTGCCATTATGTAAATATGAATGTTCTCGAACAACTCTCTCTTTCATTCGAAAGAAATACTGGAATAATATACCTGATGATATATGTTAAAAATGCCTACTTTTATATCTTGGAAACCTAAATTTGAATTCACTTAGTACATGTATTCTTTAAAACTCAAAAGAGTGCATTTATATGACCTCTTACAATACCCCAATATTTTTGTTCGTCCATACCTTGTGTGCTTGTTGTTGTTACTATTCTGTTGTTATGGTCTAAAACCTTCCTATACTATGTACTCAAAATCTTTATTATCCCCCTCGCCGATAAAATCGGAGGGGATATAGTAACGTTGTTGTTCGTCCCACCGTCCGTTCGTAACAAATCTGGTTTCCGTTCGATAATTTTAGTGATGTTCGACAGATTTGTATGAAATTTGACATGAAGGTACATGGTATCAAAACATAGCTTAAGCTTTATTTCGAAACATGTAGGTCAAAGGTCTAAGGTCATAGCTTATTGAATATGCGGAAAAACTAACTATTTGAAAATTTGAATTCCGTTCAATAACTTTAGTTAGGCCTATGTTTGACGGATTTTAATGAAATTTGATATGAAGGTACATGGTATTAAAACATAGCCTAAGTTCGACTTCGGAGTATGTAGGTCAAAGGTCATATCTCATTAAATGGCAAAAATAGCTAATTATGCATCTGAAAATGTGGTTTCCTTCGAAAAAATTATTCATATTTGACGAATTTTAATGAAATTTGATATGAAGATATATATGGTATTAAAACAAAGCCTAAGTTCGATTTTGGAGTATGTAGGTCAAAGTCTTTCTTCTTTCTTTTCCACGGCAAATCGCGTATCATTTTGTTTTTAATTCATTTTATATTATTTTGTTGGTATAGTATTCTTCTGTATCGTTAATTAAATTTTGTTTTTGTTTCAAAACTATGTGTTCAATTCAACTAGGCTGTGTGACAGCTTTTAAAGATACAATGTCCCTTTTGCAGCCAACAACAAATTCTGTAGAACTTTGCAGGAATTATGAATATGTCATGCATGTCCTTATCTGTGAAATGTGAACGTTAGCAGCGTCCTAATATTCAAATTATGCAAGGAAACCCGTTTACTTGCTAGACTTCACTGTCAGACACTATTGAATGACTGACTGCTTTTTTTATCTTTGGTAATAACATACATAAAATGAGCTGTAAAGCGTACATGAGCCTTTATCTACATCAATAACCTACTTCTTGTAATGGCCAAGATTAAATTGATTGAATCTTTGCGCAGCATAAAACGTACGACCATTCGGTACAATGGTCTGTAAAATCAGACTATTACTTACTGGCTCTATAGCTCCTAAGTCGATTCGACAACTAATAGTCGTTATTTTCCCACTTAAAGACATTTTTCAAGCCCCCCCCCCTTTTTTTAGGGAAGTTCTAAATTAGTATTGTCTTTCAAATGCCTTTGGAATTTAACCTTTTCATTTTGTTGGCCTGCAAATGGGACATAGTACCTTTAAATAAATATAGCATTCAAACATATTTTTTGATGAAAGTATTAAATGAAATAAACTTGAACTTGCATTGGATTGATTATTTCAATAAATCACCATTCGAGTGATTGATGAGTTGGTGGCTATAACGTGAATCGCTCGATTTATTTGTAGACGCCTCGCACATAATACAAGGAAAGTTAAAGTATCTTACAATTTACTTATTTACTTATTTCCTGTTAATTATTACACTTGTCTACTACAGGCATTACGGGTATACGATTCTAGGACATTTACCCCCTGAGCAATCAACCCCCGGCCAATTACCAGCGGGCAATTATCCTCCGGAAAATTACCCTCCGAACCCCCCCCCCCCCCCCCCATCCGATAACAATTACTCGCTCCCCCCCCCCCCATGGACAATAACATATACAATTTATAATAGCATGAAGAAGCTGTTATAAAGTAGTGACACCCCCCCCCCCCCCTAGACTTATATACATCCCCCAACCTCCTTCCGGTTTCAGACATGCCTTTTTATAGTTGCCAGTCACTAGCAGAGGCTGAAGGAGACATATTACAACTAAATCTTTGCACCGCCGTTTTACATTATCTAAAAAAAAGTAAACAGAGACTTAAGAGGAATAAAGTATGACAAAATATGAGGATCATGTGTTGCAAAATGTGATTGTTACAACAGAGGGAGAAGCTAGTATTCACCGTATTCTAAGAGACAATGATGGGAGAAGCGAAGGTCCAGAGAAGATCACTGATTATTGCCACAAAATGTACATGCATAGGTATACTTACACATAAAAATGCAAACAACAAAACAATTAGGAAAGTTTAAAAAAAAGGATATGAAACTGAAAGGAAGAGGCTCGCTACTATCAAGTTGTAGAAGAGTTGTAAACTGTTTAGACAGAGATGTATGTATGTATTGTATTTATTAAACATCATTGATGTACATCAATATTCTGTTTATAGACATAGTTATAATCACTTTACAATGTAATGCAACAATCGATATATAAAACATAATATAAAACATTTACAACACCTTTCTAAATAAACAATAAGTCATGCAATACGAAATATGTAAATGAGAACTAAAACAAAAGCATAAGATTGTACACGACTACTTTGTTATAACATATAGTATCTAAAAATTACCCCTCATTGCAATTATGTTTTTGGTGAACAAAGAAAAACTATCTATTACAACTTCATTATCTAATCTCATTATAAATATGAATTTTTCTTGACTATCCAAATTACAAACATTTTCTTCCAGATTACTAATTGTTTCTATAAAATCTACTCGTAAATCTTTATACTTGTCACATTTCATAATTATATGGAATTCATCTCCTACAAGATTCATATTACAGTCTTCACAGAATCGTAGATTCGGGGGAGTTTTTTCTGGTCTTTTATACCTTCCTGTTTCTATGGGTAAGTTGTGCGCGCTTAGACGTAGTTTGGTGATATTTTTTCTTAAATTTATATTTGGTATATGAGATAAATACTTTTCTTGCTTGATTGAGTTTTTAAATTGTCTGAGGGTTCTGAGTTTATTTCCTTTACGGGTATCCCTATCATCAAATAAGTCTAGTTTTAATTGTTCATCAAATCTCCTTTCCAAACAAAGTTTACATAACTCGACAAAATCTTTATGATAAATTTGTATATTTTCAGGGTCCAATACGGTCTCATTTCCATTATTACAAATATTTAGTGAACTAAAGATATTCCGAATTGACATTAACCAACAGCTTTGTTCGTTATTTACTATTTTTTTGTTTTCTTCAAAAGATTTATAGACAAGGCCATTTTCATCCAAACTCCGTATTCGTATCCAATATTTGAGCATGTTTATTGCAATTTGAATAAGTAGAGGATGCCTTCCAATTTCAGCTGAAACTGCTAAATTGCTGCATTTGCGGTTTACCCCTAAGATATTTTTACAACACTGAATGTGTACTTTCTCAAAATCGTTTTTATAATACAGTCCTGTTTTCCCTGTTTCTATTTGAAGAATTTTCTTCATGTCTATTGCACTAGCACCCCAAATTTCGGATCCATAAAGCAAAATTGGTTGTACAGTTGCATCAAACAGGTGTAATAAGGTTTTAATACTGGGCGTATAATTGCCGAAAGATTTATAAAGTTTAAATAATGCTCTCCTGGCCTTATCCGCTAAGTCCCTTGTCGCCATTTTGAACGATCCATTATTACTAAAAACAATGCCTAAATATTTCATTTCCTTTACCGAGGTAAGTTTTTCCCCGTTTATTTCAAAATCACTCTTATCATTCAACCTGCCTGACTTATTACATATCATTATTTTAGTTTTGGTGACATTAACATTCAACATCCAAGAGTTACAATATTGAGTGAATTTATCTAAACAGTATTGCATTCCTTGAGGGGATTTAGAAATAATTGCTAGATCGTCTGCATACATTATGCAGTTCAAGTCCTTGTCATGTAGCGTTACTGGTTCACTAACTGAGGTATCAAAAATATCTACAACATCATTTAAAAACATATTGAATAATGTCGGGCTAATGACACACCCTTGTTTTACTCCGGTATTCGTATTGAAACACGAGGTGACGCCCTCGTCTAGTTTTATGGATACTTTACATTTTAAATACATGTCATGTAGCACTCTCAGAAAATTACCACCAATACCTTGTTTTAACATTTTATACCAAAGACCATCCCTCCAAACATTGTCAAAGGCTTTCCTTAAATCTATAAAACATATATATAAACCTTTCTTATCATTCTTTGCCCGGCCTCTTACATATTTATCTATTATTGTTTTTAGAACAAACATGTGGTCAGACGTTCTGTAGCCCGCTCTGAACGCAATTTGATTGGGTTTATACAGTTCATTGTCTTCAAGGAACTGTACTAAACGTCGGTTTAAAACCGAACAAAATAATTTGCCAAGACAGCTGGATAGGCATATTCCTCGATAGTTTGAGGGGTCACATACAGACCCACTTTTATAAAGCGGTTTTAGAAGGCTCACTGACCAGTTTTCAGGGAAACAACCACTAATTAAGATTAAGTTAAATATCTTTGCTAAAATCGGTGTCAAAACAAATCGGCTTGCCTTTAGCATTTCGTTTAAAATTGAATCATTTCCTGGGGCCTTATTTCTTTTCAGTTTTTCAATACATCCTAGAACTTCATTTGGAGTTATCCTAAAATCTAAAGATGAGAAGTTTTTTTGCAGTATTGCGTCGTCCGTAAAGTTTTTAATTTCTTTTTGTTCTTTTGACAGTTTTGGATTCTTGTTCATAAGGTTCTTGAAATAGTCAAACCACATGTTTGGTTGTATACTGTTTCCAGGTCTTTTCTTTTCAGTGTGTAAATTTTCTAGATCCTTTATCAGATTCCAATATTCCTTAGGGTTTTCACTATACAGAGTATCCAATTTGTCTATGATCTGATTTCTCTCTTTGCGTACTATATCTCTCAACTTCTGTTTTAACATTTTTTTCTTAGCGTAATACAGTTGTCTGAGGCCTCGATCAAAAGGGTTTCTACACACTTGTTTGCACAGCGTCTTTACACGACGCCCTAGGGCGTAACATTCGGCACTTAGTATTCTTCTTCTTTTCTTCCGTTTCTTTCTTACTCTGTGTATTTTTTGCCTTATTCTAGCTTTATCGGCAATTGTTAAAATACAGTTTGTAAAGTCATTCACTGCGCTTTCGATACCTTGACTATTTGGCTCATAAACCATTTCTTTTATTTCCTTTATTTTATCTAATACGAGGGGTATTCCCAGAGCTTTTATAAAAGCTTCGTCGCTTATATGGGGCTCCCATATGTAGGCTTTCGGGTGTGGTTTTAACACCTGGTTTTCAACTCTACATGAATTAGTATTTGTATAGATACTCGATTTAAGGGTTGTAACAATGGGGCAATGATCTGAGAAAATATTCAGGTCTTTCACATAAAAGAAAAGAATATCGTCCATATCTTCAATTTCAGCTAAAACGTAATCTATTACGCTCGGTATTTTGGCGTTTGACTCGTAGCATGTGAACTTTCCAGTCAGGTCACCCAATTTACGTCCATTGACAATTCTTAGATCACAAGCTTTACAAAATTGGATTACATCTTTTCCTCTTTTGTTTACGGGCCTGGTGTCTTGGTTCCTCCTTGTCATAGACTCAGGACAACTCAATGAATTTGGTAAAGGTAGTGTTTTACTGTCGTCCATTGAGTCGAACTCATTTGCATCAGCTATGGTATTGGTATGTGCATTTAGATCACCAATAACCATGCACTTTCCTTGATTTTTATATTTTGCGATGTCTTTCATTATTGCATCGATTATATCTATGTTTGAAGAAAAGGTAGAATTTTCTGGGCTTATGTAGGCGAAACAAATATATAAATCATCTGATGTACCAGATTTATTTTTATGTAGTTTTATCCAGCAATATTCGCTAGAGGTATTATTGATAATAGTGACGCGATGTTTAATAGCCTGTTTAACATATAAGGCCAAGCCACCAGAGTCCGATTTCGCATTTTTATGCCTCTTTCTGCAAATGATCTTTTCGGTATATCCTTGTAACGACATATTTTCCTTCGGTCCAATTTTCGTTTCTGCCAAACAGATGATGTCAAATTGATTAAAAACGTTCACGAAATCTTGTTCGCCAAGTTTTGAGGAAGATTTTGTCCCATCCCATCTTTTGTAAATCCCATTTACATTCCAATAACATATTTCTATGTTTTTTTGTTCAGACATATTTTGTTATTGTATTTCTTCGCATTTCTTTTCAGGTTATGACAGGAGAGACCACCTCCGATAATTGGACCGCGTGGCAAATATGTCTTCTCACAGATCCTTTCACGTTTTGCAATACAATTTATACAATGAATTATCTTATTCGTATGGAACAAAATCTTAACAGTTCTCTTTAAAATACTTGTTCTTACAAATACACTTTCCAGTTTTGCAATACAATTCTTACAATACATTATTTGAATCGTTTCGAACGAAATTTTACCATTTCTCTTGAATATTGAGGACAATATGAACCATTCAGCGTTTGTTTCGTGCATAACTCCTTTCTACTGCACATCGAAGGTTTCCTGCTAGTACCCTTGTTCCATCCTTATTGAGATGGTAACGGTCATCCTTAAATAGATTACTGTTAATTGTTCCTCGATAAAGTAGGTTTCTATGATGGACAGTTTTCACCCTTCTGTCATATAATGCTTCTGCCATCAACATATTGTTCACAATGTCTACACGTTGCTGGAACATAGGATTATCATCTCGGGGTGTGCCCAATGACACCACGATTTTACATTCTTTGAAAGTCACTTTAATCAAGCCAATAAGCTCGCGCATTCTATTTGCACAATCCAGTGCGCTGGACCTTTTAACGTCATTTGTTATTTCGTGGATGATCACAGTTTCCGCAATTGACATCATTTGTTTTGCTTCCTTTGATTGTATCCACTCCTCAACGTCCTCAATTCTATATTTGGTGACTTTATGTAATTTCACATTTTGAGAAAATTTATCTGGATCTATACCACTTGTCTGAGAGTTTCCTATGATAACTACGTTCTTAATTTTCCTGTCATTACTATCACTATTATACTCTTTTCTCTCTTTGTCCACCGTTTGCTCTCTGTCTCCTTCATTTCTGACGTGTCTTTCGCGTCTTCTTGTTTCGTTGTGTTCATTCATCCTCTCGTGTCTTTCGCTATTTCTTGATTTCGTGTGCTCCTTCCTCTTCTCGCTTCTTTCGTTGCTCCTAAATGGCGATTGCTCTCTCCTCCGTTCAGTGTTCCTCGCCCGGTCAGATGGATGGTCAACGGGGCTTGTGGCGGTGGCCTCGCTATATCTCCTTTGTTCTCTCCACTCTCCCGCTCCTTCACTAGCTTGCCATAGACGTTTGATGTTTATCTTTTCTTCCTTTACTTTATCAGTTTCTTGTTTTGCAATATTCAATTCCTCAGTTGTCTTCTCAAGTTCAATTTGAAGTTTGTTCGCCATCCTTTCTGCATTTTCTTGATATTTCTGATGCATAGCCACATCTTTCTCCTTGTTTTTTACTATCATTCTTTGTTCTTTGAGCAACAACTCATATTCAGTTGCTCGAAGATTCATTTCTGTCTTCAGTTGATGTATGTTTTCCTTCAACATATGTATCTCCTGTCGTTGTTTGTTTTCTGTTGCTTTCAGTTGATCTTTCTCTGCAGTATTTCTAGTATCATTTCGTTGCTCATGGATATCCCTTATACAGTTTATTATCTCTTTCTCCATATTTTCTATTGCGTCTTTCAGTGGGGTTATATCGCTTTCACCTCCATTTCTATGATTATCTGTTGGGGTTCTTTTAGTGTGTTCGTTACTGGTATTTTCCTCTGATTCATTATTTGTAGATGTATATGTCGTTTCCAATGCTTGGATAATATCATCATCAGCAAGTTCACATTCATTGCATATATATTTTGCCCCACTTACACGTCTTATATAAGTCAGCATATGTGCGGGCATTTCTGTGCAGGCAAAATGGTAGAAAGACTTGCACTTTTTACTGCTGCATTTTATCATAGCAGTCAACTCGCTCTCTTCGTCGCACGCTTTACAAACTTTCATATCTGTGGTGTTATCATGACTGTCCTGGGAGATTGTTTGAAAGTCTGGTGGGGTTTGAAATAGGTCATTTTCGGTCTCATCGTTGATGTCCTCCATTGGTCCAAAGGTGCAGTGTAATCAGTATATAGAAGAACCAGTAATGGGATTACTGATATATACAATAGTCAAGTTAATCAGATTAAAGCATCACAATACATGGTTCTCCAGATGGTTGCACTCGAATAAGGCACGAAAGTACAGCGAAAGTCAACAGAGCTGGTATATAGAATATACCGACTCAAAAGTAAGCGGATGGGACCTAAGTATCCAACAGTATGTTTCACTCAGAATGATCTTCAAAAATAACAATCATATTCCAGAAAATGCATGATATATCCAGCTGAACATACCTTCACAAACTGATCCAGTCCTAAGCATAAGCATTTTGCCATAGAAAATTGCGCAATACTCTCTTTCCTCGTTCGTTCATCCACAGAACATATGCAACTTATGTGCCTTCCTGTTACGTTTTTCCGGCAATAATGCATGGCTGATCGTCAACGAAACGGAGTTAAGTCTTTTGTCAAGACTTTTTTTCTGACATTCTTTTAAACCTCATGTAAGAGAAATCTTAAAACAAAATATTATTCTTAGACTCCATCAAAACCTTATCATTTTATTCATGTATTCGTTTAAACTCTTTATTTTACGGTTTATTCCATATTTGCATATTGGTCGTCTTTGGTACATTATTAATATTATACATTTTTTATGGCGCGCAACTGTACAGAAGTCACATACGTGTGTTTTGCACCCGCACATACATACACGCTATGATGCACACTTTGATCCTAAACACTACGAAACAAACAAACGCTTACACTTGCACTGTTGACCCATACAACACGCTTTCAGTTTTTTTTTTTTTTTTTTTTTTGGTTACAATTAAAATTACGCATTTTGGTGACGATCTGAATAATTGTAATATAACGCCTTTTTGGCACCACGTATCTTCCCCCTCCCCCTCCCAGGCCATCATCCATTCAAGCTCCCTGCTTTAATATGATGGTTGGTCTACTGCATTCATATATTTTATAATAATATAGTTGAACTATTGTCACATTTATATATTATGGTTGTATAACTGTTTTAATTGTATTGCTTTCTTATTTTAATTTTATTGAAAAAAAGTTCTTTGTATTTCATTTTAAATTTTGTTAATAAATGCAGAAATAAATCTGCCTTTAATTTGTGGTTAGTGTTTACCAATATTTGTTGGTCAGAGTGATAGTTTTAGATGTGATGGATGCCTTGGTTCCTATTGTGCAATGGTATTTATGTTCTGAACGCTGGAGTGATGAACAGTAACGTCTATAATAGTCTTACTAGCCAGAACAGCATGAACCCATTGGCTTTAAGACAAACTTATCCACCTTAATTTCAACCCATGAACAGATGATAATGGACTTCGCTGTTCATAATGTCCTGCTGTCGAACCTTCCCAATTTATCATGAAACTGTCAGATTAATCTGATCATGGTTCTTCACGTCATCAAGCCTTGGTTTGCTCCTGACAGCGGGGCGTGTATTGATATGAAATAGTCGCAATAAATTCTCTTTCGTTTTCTACAATGCAAAATCTATTTTTGTCTAGGTATCCCTGGTAACTATTGATTACCATCGTTTTTTGTTGTAAACTATTAACTTATTTATTGTAGGCCCTACTAAAAAGACATTTACGAGAAGAGTCGTTGACGGCGCGGTTCTTGCTTTCTAGTGAGATTTCGATCAACAGCAATTCTTTAACGTGCTTGATTCTAAAAATGAAATACCAAAGAGAAGTTCGTGAAAAGATTAAATCTCTTTCTTAACCAGACTTTCTTGTTCGAGAATATTAAAACGTTTCGTAAATAAATAAGTTGGCTATATTGCCTCGCATAATCTTGTCTTGGCACACAACAGCGCCCAGAAGCCGGATCATGGTTCATGGTAAGGTTTCCTCCTTGTTTGTATTTAATAGTCTGTTACAGTTCATCATCATTGCGTTCAGTTACATTATGTATTGTAGCGTTTTAACATTTCAATTGGAGTCAACCGTCAAAATGAGTATGCGCAGATAAAATATTTGTTCCTGTTCATGGTCATAATAATTTTTATATTTACCGTTCATCGTTAACGTTGCATCTGAGAAGAAAAAAAACATTATATAGACTTAAAGAAAAATCTTACTAAATCTAAAGTATGATCATGAGAAGAAAAAAAATCATTTGGCTCGTGGTGTTTGAAAAAAGCTAAATTTATCAGAGAGACTCCATTCTGTAGTGTACAATAATATTACGAAAGAATTGAATTATATGAAAATGTATAGTACTCGCGAAACGACGAAAGCAATTATGGCAGTGACATGTATCCAACCCAACGATGGCATGTTGGCTAAACTCAATGGAGTATTGATTACATATCTGATCATTTCACTGAGATAATCTGACTTGACTTGACAAGTGTGACAACCTTAATTTCCTCTCTACATGTAAGTGTCACTATACCTGTCATGGATGTATAGCGCGGACAAAAGGAGGTTTCAGGTATGTTTGTTAAACAGAGACCAATTTATGCTATGCGAGTATCCGTCTAATTAGAGTTGCCAAGGAAGGAGTCTGACTCGATCTTCATCGGAGATCACAAGTATCACAAAATGATACAATCAACTATAGCAACACTACATGATCAAGATACAAGAGTGTGTTGGTCTTTACGAGGTAAGAGACCACTTTGATTATACGCGTACAAACCAATTTGTGTATAAGCCAGGATTATTTTGTTGTTTCTAACTGTTTTGGACGATGTTATACTGCGATAAAAAAGTAAATCCTAAACTTTCTTTTGTAAATACTGTCTCCTCACAGGGTATTTGTGAATGCTGGAGAATTGTCCATCTAACGTTCCTTCTATATAAAAGAATACACGGAAGATTGCTATCTTCAACCTGTTACAATTATTTGGCCTAATCATCTAAACGGAGACAATGGCTCGATGGATTAACAACAACACAACTTTAATGACAGAAGCCGTTACCGTCACTACTTTGATGCCATTTTCGACGGTTTTGGAAGAAGACACCGCTCAAACTACCAATCGTCAAGCATCCGATCCAACCGCAGTTCCTTGGGTCTGTTTACCCATAGAGTGGTCCTGGTGGGTCATTGTTCAACTGTTCGCTGCCATACTCGGAATCTGTGGAAACCTTCTGGTGATGTTGGTGTTGTTCAACAAACGTAGAGCCCGTCGGTCAACTGATACTCTGATCGGAGCCTTAGCTTTTGCTGACTTCTTGACCTCTGTATTCTTCATACCACATCCGCAGATCGCTACTCTACCAAGTGACACTTGGCTGGCTCAGGTCTACTGTCGTATCATTCATACATCCCTAATCATGTGGGTAGCCGTTGTGGCTTCCGTCTTTACATTAACTGCCATCACTTTGGAACGTTACTTCGCCATCGCACATCCTATCTTCTTCTTAAGAAATGTCAACCATGCTCGCATATCCATGTGCATCTTCATTATATGGGTCGCTGCAATTGCAACGAATAGCTACCTGGTTGTTGCAGCGTATGTAGCTGGGAATACATGTGTCGTTATGTTTCCATCTCAGAGTGCTCAATTCGTGCTTGGTCTTTCTGTTTTCATCGTGGAGTTTGTTCTCCCGGTGATTGTAATGATCTTAGCACAGATCATGACAGCAGTCTTCCGTCACCGGCAATCACTTTAATTCCAGGAGGGTAACTCTAACAGCGATCGATCAAATGCTAACATAAACCATATCGTCGCTAGGAAACGCGTCATTCAGATGCTTTTCTTGGTCACGACGGTGTTTGTCCTCTGCTGGGGACCGGCTCATATCTTCTATCTGATGCTCAACCTCAGACTTCTAGACATTTCGCATTTGTATGGTCTTCTCCATCGGTCCCTGGTCGTTCTCGCGTTTGCCAACTCCTGTGCGAATATTTTCATATATACGATTCGTTACCCTCAATTTCGTCAGGCCATGTGCGATATGTTTCGGAGTGATTCAAAATTAAAAGCTTCACTGTTTGGAAAAGTCACTGCAAAAGATCCAAGGAAGTCTACAAGGTCTCCATCAAATGTTTAAGGTGTCCGTGCTGATAATCATAAAGATGCACTTAGGTGAACCTGGTCTAACGTAGTCCATTGATAAAATAAAAAGCCCTATGTTCTCTCTTTATTCTGTGCTAGTTGTAATTCAGTCAAAAAAATCAATGAACGAAATGAATCAAGATTTGTAATCAATATCAGAGATTGCGGATTCATGTATATACAAAATCTACAAACAATCATTGCTTTCATAACTGGTAGATCAAGGTTATTAAATTAGAATGATGCTGTTTAGAAATTAAAACAATTTCCTCTGTTTTTATTGGCGTAAAATAGAATATTTGTATTATATATAAATATGAAATTTGTTTTTTGTTTCTATACAGTTTACACGATTTAATATCCATTCGTTAAAATGTATGAATATATGAAACTTAATTCTTTTTTCTTTTTTTTCAGTTCATCTATTTTAGACTTTCAAAACATTATTATTATAATAGCTTTATTTCAACAGTGTAGTCTCATCTCAAGTCCATTTCTGGACCTGCTCTAACAGAGAACCCTGCAGTCACACAAAAAACATGTACAATCAAAACATGAAATTAAAACATGCATACAAAGTTAAAAATATACATGGCATATACAATCAATGTTTTACTACCAAGTATTTCAAAGATATTTATTAGAGAAAATAGTATATAAACGATTATATTCTTTCTTAGATATTAATAACTTTTTAATTCTTAATCAATATGGATTTAGAAAGAACCACTCTAGTGATTATGTTATTCTACAATTATGTGACAAAATAACTGATTCCATTTCTAAAAAAGAACAGACTGTATGTGTTTTTATGGACTTATCGAAAGCATTCGATACCATGGACCATCGTATATTAATACATAAATTAAAAGCATATGGAGTTAGAGGGTTTGTACTTTCTTGGTTTGAAGACTATTTGCGTAATATCAATATGTTATTTTCAAATGTACAACATCTAATATTTCTACCATAGAATGCGGAGTACCACAAGGCTCCATATTAGGTCCCCTACTGTTTTTACTATATATGAATGATATTGTTAATGCATCACCACTCCTAACATATGTTCTGTTCGCAGACGATACCAACGTATTTTATTCGCATAAAGACTTAAACATTCTTATTACAACCCTCAATTTAGAATAAAATGAATTATCATCTTGGTTCAAATCCAATAAACTCTCTTTAAATATTAATAGACTAATTGTATTTATTTCTAACCCTCTAAACACTCTAAACATGTACTTCATTATGAAATTTGTATAGATGACATGCCCATAATTGAAAAAGTAGTTACCAAATCTTTAGGTGTAATGATTGATTCAAATCTAACTTGGAATAGTCATATTAACAACATTTGCATGCTAGTCTCGAGCAGCATAGGCATTTTATATAAAATAAAATATTATCTATCACAAAAGTCGCTATTTATGCTTTACAATTCCTTCATTTTGTC
This sequence comes from Strongylocentrotus droebachiensis, assembly GCA_035222895.1. Classification (NCBI taxonomy): domain Eukaryota; kingdom Metazoa; phylum Echinodermata; class Echinoidea; order Camarodonta; family Strongylocentrotidae; genus Strongylocentrotus; species Strongylocentrotus droebachiensis. Next base: position 116,714 of record JAVYIG010005854.1, read on the forward strand.
ATACATATCTTATTGTAACATAGTGTGGGGTAATAGTAGTGAGATGAACATTATTTTAATATATCGTCTTCAAAAGAAAACACTTCGCCTTTGTACACATTCACATTATTTAGCCTATACTTATTCCAATATTTTGTAAACTAAAAACATTAAAAATCGCTGACATTCACAGTTTTCAAACTGCAATCTTTGTGTATAAATTTTGGATAAATACTTTACCTTTGGCATTTCGAAATCTTTTTGTTTACAATAGTGATATACATTCTTATCCCACACGACACTCATCCGTTTTCCACTTAACCAACCCCAAAATTATTATGGCCTATAAATCGTAAATCATAAGGGTCTCGGAGGTTTTGATTGTTTGTTTATATAAATTAATTTTAGATGACCAGTTCATTAACAATATGAATCGAACACTTACTTCACCTGCACACACCCACTTGCACATTTTTTCTTTCTTTAATTTCTTTCCACTTTTTATTCAGATACTTCCTGAACAAAATCGTTATACGTGACACTCTATTCCCCTACATACTCCTATAACAGCGCCATGTACCCCCCCCCCCTTCCCGGGTGCTATGGACTCAAGCATTCTTGCTTATGATAGTTGGCCTCTGCATTTATCTTGATTATTTTTACTTACCTCCATACAGTGTTAGATGTGATGGTTGCCTTGGTTCATATGATGCGATGGTATTTATGTAGTGAACGTTGGAAGGATGAACAGTAACGTCTATGATACTCCTATACTTCTTTCTTATATTACGCATGCTGAAAGCCAGAACGGTATGAACCCATTGGCTTTAAGACAAACTTATCCACCTTTCAGCCCTTGAACAGATGATAATGGACTTCACTATTCATGATGTCCTGCTTTCAAACCTTCCCACATTTATCATGAAACTGTCAGACTAATGTGATTATGGTTACCCCGTCATCAATCCTTGATTTTCTCTTTTCTCCTGACAGCGGGGCATATATTGATATGAAATAGTCACAATAAATTCTTATTCCTTTTCTGTAATGCAAAATCGATGATTACCATTATTTTTTCCAAAACTATTAACCTATTTATTGTAGACCCTACTAAACAATAAATATAAGAGGATAGTCGTTGACGGCGTGGTTCTTGCTCTGTAGTGAGATTTTGATCAACAGCAATTCTTTAAGGTACTCGATTCAAGAGGCCTTGTTAAAAAAAAGTTGGCTATATTGCCTCTCAGAATCTTGTCGAGCCGGGTCATAGTCTCCTCCTTGTTTTTTATTTGTTAATCTGTTATAGTTCATGATCATTACGTCCAGTTATATAATGTCTTGTATCATTTTAGTATTTCAATTGGAGTCAACAGCCAAAATGATAATCCGCAGATAAAATATGTTCTGTTCATGCTCATAATAATGTTAATATTTACCGTTCATCGTTAATGTTGCATCTGAGAAAAGAAAAAAACACTATGTAGACTTAAAGGAAAATTCCTACTATTAAAAGCTAGAGTATGATCATGACGAAAAAAATACATTTGACTCGTGGTCTTTGAAAGTAGCTAAAATTATCAGAAAGTCTCAATTCTGTATTGTTCAATAATATTACTGAAGAATTTTATTATGTGAAAATGTATTACTCGCGAAAGCACGAAAGCACTTTTGTCAGTGACATGTGACAATATACAAGGGCATATTGGCTAAACTCAAAGGAGTATTGATTAAATATCTTATAATTTCACTGAGATCATCTGACTTGACAAGTGTGGCAATCTTAATTTCCTCTCTACATGTAAGTGTCAATATACTTGTCATGGATGGACATACATGGCGGACAAAATTAAGTTGGAGGGTCTTTTATTTATAGAGACCAATATATGCTATGCGAGTATCCATTATATTAGAATTGCCAAGGAAGAACTATTTTACATGGAAAGTTTACATGAAAAATCATTGTTGGGAAGAACAACGATGCACAGCTGTCCAGGTGAATTCGTAGACCCTTCCGATGGCAATTCAGATACCAATAAAACGATTGGATTGTGTAGAGAATGGCTTTCATATCTTCTTTAAGGTTGATGACGTTAATTTTTCAAAATTATGATGATAAATGGTAAACTCTTTATCCAACCTATTCCAGATATGGCGAATGTCATCTCGGTGATTGTCCATGGATGGATGCTCTTGTGTTTAACCTTTCCATTCTTCAACATTTCACATGGTGATGATCACACCACCAGTACAACTACACCCCACCCGCTTTTTAGCCCAACACAAGTACTGCCTTCAAATAACATATCTGAAGTTTCCTACTATAGCATAGAAGAAACAGAAAAGGAGAATTGTACAGCCTATGACTACGACATGACGACATTCGAGACAGGTGCAAACACTTATGATGGTGATAGTGTCTATAAGTCAAGTGGAACGTGGTCCTGGTACCCAATGTCGTGGCCGTGGACTTCGATTCTCCGACTGAATTCCGCCATCTTCGGCATCATCGGGAATGCCATCGTCATCATCGTCGTTTTCAACCGTCGAGTCTCTAAAAACTCCACCGATATCCTGATCGGGTCCCTGGCTGTGGCTGATCTGTTATCTTCTATAGCCATCATCCCTGTCCCTATGATCAAGTACGTCCCATCGACATGGCTTGGTGAGGTCTACTGTCGAGTAGTCAACGGGCAGATCTTCATGTGGTTTTTCGTCAATGCATCCATCTTCATTTTAACCGCCATTTCTGTAGAGAGATATGTGGCAGTTATATATCCATTCACATTTCGACGTATCTTCTCGATGCGTCGTACGACAATCTACATCATTCTCATCTGGACGGCCTGCGTCATCAATCACGCCATCTGGATCTATTTCTTCATCAAGGTACACCATGCTACTCACACCTGTCAGGTGCCAACATACCCACCGTCCTTACGGCTTCTTGGTGGATTGTCACAGGTCACTATCCATTTCATCTGTCCTCTATTCGTCATGGTTATCACCCAAGCAATGATCATCATCACCTTGCATCGCCAAGCGAAGCGTTTCAAGTTCATGAACGGTTCCAAAGAAAGGACAACCAATGCCGTGAAGTCACACGATGCTAAATGGAGAGTCATCAAAATGTTTCTCATGGTAGTCCTCACTTTCATTGTATGTTGGTCTCCTAGTCAAATATCATTCCTCCTTTACAGCGCACAGATCATTGGTCCTAGGTACTTCTATAGTCCTCTGGATCGTATCTTTACAGTCATGGGGTTCTACAATTCCTGTGCTAACCCTATTATATATACGATCAGCAATGCCAAATTCAGACTTGCCGTCAAGAACGTGTTGACGCGAAAAGGTTGCGATAATATATCTGTTTTTGGAATCAAACCGGAAACAGATAAGCCTGATACTGGAATGACGTCTGTCCATAGCGCTTGAAACCTGCCGAATAGAGTCGAATGTATAAATGTGGGCCGGTATTACCATCATGCCCGTTGCAAACGAGACCGTCATTTGCTTATTCGCTGACGTAATAATGCGTATGTGAATGGCGCAGTCTTTGACGCACCACGTGAGAGTGATCTCGTTGAAGGTGAATACAAGGGGAACATTGCAAAATAGTGTTGTGTCTAGTTATAAGTACAGGCATTATCATTAGGGACTTTTAGATTTACACGACGAGAACGTGGACTGCCACGTGTGACATCCTTTTAGGTAGCCTATCCGATAGGCGTCAGGCTAAATGGCAAGTGGACTAATCGCGTTTGGGAGACTGACATCGGCGCGGGCGTCAGCCCGAGCGCCTATCATCACTGGTCAACTCATCATTATTCATATACACTGTTGGTCATAATGGTGGAATATTTATTTTTACCCCAGTTTAGGGAAGGATTGAACCATAATGCATGGCCCTACAGAGGAATTTTTCCTGTTGGGGGCCGGGGGAAAATGCAATGAATTTTTGACAATTTATTGCATTTTCTTCGTTTTGGGGGATTTGTGGAAAGGGCCGCGTACCCTAGCAAACACTGCGTACAGTCATGATTCAGGGACTAAGCAATGGCCTCATTACTGTGAGGCCCCAGGATAAAAATCGTGTCGATCAGCTATATATTAGTGCCCTTTTGTGAGGCATTAATCCTCATTACTGTCAATTATGACTTAAGGACGTAGGTCCCTTAGCTGATAAGCATAGTAGCACACATATGATTAAGCAGTCACGCAAAACAAACACTCGCAAATTAATATTCAATAAAATCTGAGAATGTATGCCATTATCTAGATTTATTAGAAATAAATAATTTTTTAAAATCCTTCCCTAAACTGGGGTAAAAATAAATATTCCACCATTATGACCAACAGTGTATGTGAGGATGTGTGACGAGCGTATTCTCATGCATGATTCATAAGACTAGCCTTATTTCAGGGGCGGATCTAGCTTTTTGCTAAGGGGGGGGTTTGACCAAAATAATGACGATGCGGAGCATCGTCAACGAGCCGCGAAGCGGCGAGCCGATTTTTTGGGGGGTGTTTATTTGAACCCCGTAAATGATGTTTTCCTGGCATCTATTAACACAATGAAGACCATAAAAAGCAGTGCATGATAACGTCTTTTTAAATCAAGTAACAGTTTAATACACAGTTATATCCAGAGTTATCATGTGTTTGGTTAAGTTACCAGATGAGTTGAATATCTTCTCACAATATTTGCACTTGAAAGGGTTTCTCTCTACAGCGTGCGTTCTTTTTTCTTTCTTTTTTTCTTTTTTTTTTCCTTTTTTTTTTTTTGGGGGGGGGCCGCCCAAGGGGGGGGGTTTAAACCCCCTAAACCCCCCCCCCCCCGTAGATCCGCGCCTGTATTTGGTGATCGATCACTTTGATTCAACCAATCAAATATCATCTCCAGGTTCTACAGGGGGTTCGTAGATTTTCTACGAACGAAACATGGTACATAAAAGAAAATAAAACTTTTCGCATGCACCAGTGACTCACTCTGTATAAACGCGATTAGAATACTAAAGCCCGACGCATATCGGATAAGCTACCTTTTAGGTAATGTGACGTCCTTTTAACCCTAATAAGGCCGGGGGGCCATTATGGCCCCCCCCCCCCCCCCCTCCACGATTTTTCTGATTGCTCGGGAACGCATCCTAAACACAGATCAAACATGGGTTATTGGGTCTTGTTTAAAGTTTAGGTGGTTGTTTTGGGAGTCAAAATAGTTGAATTGTAGTAAGAAATTAAATAAAACAACAAAAACAATGAAATACATAAGAAATTATCAAAACAAGGGATAACATAAGGAATAAGCTGGTTCTTCCACAAAAAATTGTTGTATTATTATTCAGAATGGTCTAATGAATATATGTAGTGAAAAAGAATGCTTAAATATGAATAATATATGATTTATGGGTAAAAATGTGATTTTTATGACTTTATTTGCATAAATTACCATAAATATGCAAATGAGTGAATTTTTCAAAAAATTGAAATTATCATATTATTCTATACACTTCACTTGACATGCGTGCAAATTTTCGCGGCAATCGACAGCTTCGCGGCCGAGATCTTAAGGGGGCCATAATGCCCCCCCCCCCCCGGCCGTACTAAGACCTCAAATAGCCCGGCCTTTTTAGGGTTAAGGCACTGCCGGGCACGGCCCAGTGCTTTAACACAATGTCACACGCGGCAGTCCACGCTCTCGTCGTGTAAATCTAAAAGTCCCTATTACCTTCACGTCTTACTCCCACGTTGAATTTCCTGATAACTTCTAAATTTATTGCCTCTCTCCCGTGAGTGTTAACTAATATGCATTTTCAATGGCATCAATCTTCTCCTTTCCATAACAATAGGATTTTTGGTCAACGTTGAATACTCTTTCTAACATAACCTTGATGCTAATGAATAAAGTGACGTTTGCTGCAAACCATAATAGGCTACCCCAAATAGCATGCGTAAAACACTCCCGATAGAGAGATAATGGAATATTATGCCAATAATGACATTCTAAAAAATGTTAGCAGGGCGACTGTACTCTCACTTAAAACGTGACTGTATGAAGGGTAAATGTGCTTCGTGTGAAGGTGTGCTTGAAGCGTCAAGATCGCTGGAAATTGGAATGTTTCCCCATCTGCTATTCTTTCTTCTCTCTCGTTAGATTTCTGTATTTTTCTTTATTCTTCTCTTTCGTCTCTTTTAATTTCTCTGGTTTTCTTTCCTTGCTTTCTCTCTCTCTCTCCCTCTCTCTCTCCCTCTCTCTCTCTCTCTCTCTCTCTCTTCTCTTCTCTATTTTCCCTCTTCCTCCTCTCTTGATAAACACTTTACTCTACCCTACACCCAGGCGCGGATCCAGGATTTTCCAATAGGGGGGGCCGGAAATTTGAAAATTGCGCAGACCGTTTTTCAACTCAACATACCAATACTGACAAGGTCATATTAGAAGCACCATATTGGTAATTTTTGTTGACATTTTCATCAGGGGGGGGGGGGGGGCTGAAGCCTCTTGCCCGAAAAAGTAATTATCTGATTTCACAATTCGGCTAGTGAGCGAAGCGAGCGAGCAAAAATTTGAGGATAATATGTATTTTGTGAAAGTGTTATTTATCACCAAAATATACGACAAAAGATATAACAAATTCATATTCGGGCAGCTCGCTGTTCCCCTCCCCCCCCCCCCCCCCCCATTACGCGTGAAGCGCAGAAGCTTTAATGTTTCATGAAATTATTAGAGAAAGAAGAGGATTCGTTGTACCATTCTCGACCCCTAATCCTTGTCTGAATTTAGTTCCTCCCCCCCCCCCCCCTGCTCTCCCCTCTCCCCCCCCCCCCTCCCGCGCGAAGCGCGGAAGTTTTGACCTTTCATTAATTGATATAAGAGAAAGAAGACGATTTGTTGTACCATTCTCGACTCTTATTCCTTGTCTGAATTCAGTTTCCCCCCTCCCCCTATCCCGCGCTGAAGCTTTGACCTTTCATAGTTTAATGAAATTATTAGAGAAAGAAGATAATTCGTTGTTCCATTCTCGACCCTCAATCTTCCCTCCTCCAGCGCAAAGCGCAGAAGCGTTACGTTTCATTAAATTATTAGAGAAAGAAGACGATTCGTTGCACCGTTTTCAGTTCTAAATCATTGTCTGAATTCAGTTTCCATACCCTCTCCCGCGCGAAGCGCTGAAGCTTTGACGTTTCATTAAATCATTAGAGAAAGAGTACCGTTCTCGACTCTTAATCCTTGTCTGAATTGAGACCCCCCCCTCTCTCTCGCGCGAAGCGCGGAAGCTTTGACGTTTCATAAAATTATTAGAGAAAGTAGACGATTCGTTGTTCCGTTCTCGGTTCTTAATCATTGTCTGAATTCAGTTTCCCCCCTCCGCGCGAAGCGCAGAAGCTTAACGTTTCATTAAATTATTAGAGAAAGAGTACCGTTCTCGACTCTTAATCCTTGTCTGAATTGAGTCCCCCTCCCCCCCCCCCCTCTCTCGCGCGAAGCGCGGAAGCTTTGACGTTTCATTAAATTATTAGAGAAAGAAGACGATTCGTTGTACCGTTCTCGATTCTTATTCATTGTCTGAATTCAGTTTCCATACCCCCTCCCGCGCGAGGCGCGGAAGCTTTTGACGTTTCATTAAATCATTAGAGAAAGAGTACCGTTCTCGACTCTTAATCCTTGTCTGAATTGAGTTTCCCCCCCCCCTTTCTCGCGCGAAGCGCAGAAGCCTTGACGTATTATTAAATCATTAGAGAAAGAGTACCATTCTGGACTCTTAATCCTTGTCTGAATTGAGTTTTCCCCCCCCCCTCTCTCGCGCGAAGCGCGGAAGCTTTGATGTTTCATTAAATTATTGGAGAAAGAAAACGATTCGTTGTTCCGTTCTCGGTTCTTAATCATTGTCTGAATTCAGTTTCCCCCCTCCGCGCGAAGCGCAGAAGCTTAACGTTTCATTAAATTATTAGAGAAAGAGTACCGTTCTCGACTCTTAATCCTTGTCTGAATTCAGTTTCCATACCCTCTCCCGCGCGAAGCTTTGACGTTTCATTAAATTATTAGAGAAAGAAGATGATTCGTTGTACCGTTCTCGATTCTTAATCATTGTCTGAATTCAGTTTCCATACCCCCTCCCGCGCAAAGCGCGGAAGCTTTGACGTTTCATTAAATCATTTGAAGAGAAAGAGTACCGTTCTCGACTCTTAATAATTGTCTGAATTGAGTTTTCCCCCCCCCGTCTGTCGCGCGAAGCGCAAAAGCTTTGACGTTTCATTAATTTATTAGATAAAGAAGACGATTCGTTGTACCGTTCTCGGTTCTTAATCATTGTCTGAATTCAGTTTCCCTCCTCCCGCGCGTAGCGCGTAAACTTCTGACGCTTCATTAAATTATGAGAGAAAAAAGATGATTCGTTGTCCCATTCTCGATTCTTAATCCTTGTTTGAATTCATTTTCCCCCTTCCGCTCGAGGCGCGGAAGCTTTGACCTTTCATAGTTTAATGAAATTATTAGAGAAAGAAGATAATTCGTTGTTCCATTCCCGACTTTTAATCCTTCTCTGAATTCAGTTCCCCCCTCCAGCGCAAAGCGCAGAAGCTTAACGTTTCATTAAATTATTAGAGAAAGAAGATGATTTGTTGTACTGTTTTAGAGTCTTGTCAAAAATGTTTCTTTGTCTGCTCCTTTTTTCGTCCTATGTCCTCTTACTGCCCCTACCGCCCCTAGCTACGCATGCTTCAAAGGGAAAAATGAAACAATCATGATTGTGATAGCATACAATTAGGTCAATAGAAATGAAAGGGGAAAAAAAGATCTATTTATACACCAACCATGAAATAATCGCGACCGGGAGCGTCATATCTTAGTTTTGTGTTACCAAGCGAGATTTTGCAATGTAGAATGCTGAAATTATGCATTCTAGAAAACCCTTTAGTCCAACATGTACGTTCTTTCCGCTACATGTATATTTCTTTCTAGCTATATATCTAAATTTCCGGGGGGACGTGTCTCTCTATCGGGCCCAGGATCGCCGCCGCTGTCCATTATCACTACCAACATGAGTTTATATAAGCACAAGCGAGTTGGTATGAGCTGAATCCAAATGAAGGGCAAAATAAGAGTTGTGAAGCGGCCCTACCGTTAATTTAAATTTGACTGTTAGTATATAGCTTCTATTTGAAAGACATCCAAAATATTGTGCCCTTTTCAATTTTTTTCAAAAAGCAGGGGCTGTTTGTAACGTTTAACTTTGAATGCGTGGCTCGAGATTTTATGCGGCCGGCCTGGCCCCCTCTATTCAATAACGTTTCCCAAGCCTTCTGGAACGACCCCAAATCTCCCGATTACAGTTTTTCCCTTATTCGTCGTTACTGTCACTTAGCGCCATTTCCTTGTGTTTCCCCCTTTCTCACCCGACTTTTCTCTTCCCCTTCCCACACCCCCCCCCCCCCCACCCACTCAGTGTTATCTAGGGTACGCGCATGTATGTTCCCTCTCTTATTTGAAAGCACCCCTTTATCTTCGGTGTGTAAAGTCAGTGCGGGCCGGATTTGTGTGTATTACGGGCCAGACTTTGTTGCGTGAAAAGTAATCCTTTATCGGAAATTTTGGGAACACAAAATCGGTCCCTCCGACCCCGGAGTGGGAGTGATGTGGGAGGGGGATGGGGGGGTATCTTCTTCTTTTTTTTCTTTCTCTCTCTCTCTCTTCTTTCTTTTCTCTTCTCCTTTCTTTTCTCTTCTCCTTTTTTTCTTCTCTTCTCCTTTTTTTTTTCCTCTTTTTTTTTTGCGCCGCCAATAGGGGGGGCCGCGGCCGTTTCGGCCCCCCCCTGGATCCGCCACTGCTACACCTATTATAGTACATATCAGTTTCCCCATAATACACGGTATTATTTTAAAGTTGAAGAGTCATCACACGTAGCATGGTATTTTTTATCAATATAAATGTCATTTTCTTCACAGATAACTAGTGAATGAATGTTAGCTATAGCCGATGAATGTCATTGGGTCGGAAATATTAAATTTGGTGTAATTTTTGTGTATCATAACAGCCTATACGCTATTAAATTACCGAAGATTATTCAACATCTTGTTTAATACTCAACATTTCATCTCCGGTCGTATTTCTAGAGTCGTTGGTAGATATGCAGTGACTAAGTACCTTTTTGTTTGTTTCTTTGTTGTTGTTTTTTAGTTTTAGCTAAGTTTTAATATTCTTAATCGAATTGATGGCATGGCTATCTATCTTTTCATTGAATCTCCATTATCCATTAAGTCAAGTTATTCCACGAAATGCTAAAACTGATATTATTCAAACTTACGATTCGATTCTTTAAAAACGTCTAAATCTATTTTCTACTTCAGTGAGACTCAATATCATTACTTTTATGCTGGCATGATACTTAACGAGAGGCCTTGATAAAATGATTACGATCAGGATGCTGATTATAATGACCGGATCTCGCAGGCAATGTTGTTATTCATAATTATTCCTTATCCTGCATCAACAATTGATTGGTTTTGATTGGTTGAGAGCTCTACACGTGACCAGAAATATTTCAACCATTTTAAAGGGATAGTTGAGTTCTGTTGCAGAGGGCGCTACACAAAATATTTTTTTGTGAGATAATGAAAAACTGAGTGTCAAATTTGAAAGAACATAATATTTAAATGACAAAATCATCTTTGTTTGATCAAAATTGGTTCAGAGACGGCTGAAATATAACGATTTCTAATTCTTGTGTACCTCCACAAATATTAGATATCTTGAAAAATTTGAAAAAAACCGTTGAAAAAAACGAAATAACGCCTTTCACGTCGTATTTCAGCAAATGCCGATGTTGGCTTTTTTGTTAGCATTTTCGTGTTGCTTATATTACCCACAATTAGCCGGCTCATGTATTGTTATTTTTAATGAAATAATTATTTAACGGTCATCGTGTGTTTTTTTAAAGTGGAGCTGAATTAGTATGATCGTATTAGCTCAATTTCCCACATTTTGGGGTCTAAAATTACCTTTATATTAACTTTAGGTTCTTAAAGGGCATTATAAATGTCATAGATAAGAATAAGATCAATAACCATGGAATTTAACGGCATTTGCGGTCTGAAAACAGAACTCAACTATCCCTTTAAGGTTGCTCTGTGAAAGTACTATTTGGGAGTAGAAGTACCATTTGGGAGTTGAACATTTTGTATGGTAATTTTTCTTTAAATTTTAAATTTTATTAAAATTATAAATGTTTATAAAAGAAAAGGAAATGCAGAATGCAGGATATAAAACAAATATACCCTGCTTTCTTTTCGAGGTACTTGTTAAAAGCTATGGGCCTCGGTCACTCCAATAGTACCATTTACTTCGGGGCTGCGCCCCTCAGCAAATAGTACTATTGGAGTCATCTCTTGCCCATAGTTTCAACCAGAACCTCTCCAGACAGTGAATTGTGGTGTAGTCATTATAAGGATTTGTTTAATTGTGTACATAGAACGGTGCAGGATGTTACTAATGCTTTATTTTGATGTAAATATGGTTACCTCTCCTGAGGAGGTAAAAGAAGCTATTAGAAAATTAGACGATAATAAGTCATATGGTCTTAATACTATTACAGCTGAACATTTAAAGTTTGCAAGCATTTCTGGCTTGTTGATTCATGGTATCTTACCAGATAGCCCGTCTCCCCCCCCCCCCCCCCCACACACACACACACAGTCTGGGAACGGAGGGACCGCATTCATGTTCCCAAAATCTCCGGTAAAGGGGAACTTTTCACGCAACAAAGTCCGGCTCGTAATACACAAACAAATCTGGCCGTATTGACTTTACACACCGGACTTAGGGGGGGGGGGGGGGGGGGGGGGGGGGGGGGGGGGGAGGGGGAGGGGGTGCCCTCAAAGGTAGGGAACATGCACACGCGTACCCTTAATAACACTGAGTGGGAGGGGGCCGGGCCAGATAGTATGATTTACGTTGTTTTGGTGCCAGTCATTAAAAAAGTTTGCTCAAGATTTGTTCT